>JAEQBH010006877.1:0-180913 GCA_016808115.1 Tetrastigma voinierianum | reverse complement strand
GGTATGTCACTTGTGCCTTTCGTAAAGGAACATTCATTGTGATGCTACAGCTATTATTTTTGTTTCTATGTTCTTATGGGAATCTTCTGTATTATATCTTATGTTGTAGTTTTTAACCAAACTTGGTTATTGGATTAACTGCAATTCCCCTAATCAACCCTTCCTAGCAGAGGAAAATGGAACCAAGTTTTGAGGTACTAATCTATGCAAAATTATGGTGACCTTTTGGTGCAATTGGAAAACTAAATGACTCAAAATACCATCACATGATTCCAAGCTTAATTTACAATTGAAGAGATTGCACTAGGAAAATGCTACTTCGAATATCAAACAGTATACATGAAAACTGAAAATTAATATTTTATCTTCATTTTTTATTTCTCTTTCAATGATATTAATAAACTTTACGATTTTTAATTTTTGTATAAATATTAAGTTGAAATATTATATGTTTTTCATTTCAATATTAAGTAACAATATGAATATCTTTTCAAAAAAAAAAAAAGTAACAATATGAATAACAATAGAAGAAATAAACTAGCAACAATATCCTTAATTACAAACAGCTTGAAATAAGTTTTTTAGTTTTATTTCTTATTATTTGACCATGTGATTGAAAAACAATATTTATTTTAAACTGTTGTGATAAGACATATTGTCGGAGTTAGACCATATATTGACTGTTGTGTTTTTCTAGTAAACATTTTTAAGAACAAATGCACTAACAAATTGTTTTTTAAAGCCAGAAAATTATTCCCATTGATTTTTAAAGAAGCAGCAAAAAAATTCAATATTTTCGTATGAGGGCTTTGAGCACCAGATGCATTCTAAGGTTGTCTCTGAAACTACAAAATTCATGTACAGAGCTAAAAGCTATTTCTCGTTCCTAGAAATTCAGAGGAAAAGAAGATTTAAATTTTTTTCTTCAATTCCAGTTTCTTGTGGCTCATATTGAGACAGAAAATTGACTGTATATAACTGCAAATTTTCACTGAAATTCTGCCAATTTTATAAAAGAAACTGTTTTTTTTACTGTTTTTCTTCTCTATCATTTCATTGGTAAAGTCTTTTTCTCACTGTTTAAAATATTATTAATATGGTTTAGGAAAATAATAATTTCACAGTGTTTTTTTAAATAATGAAAGTATTTTTAAATTTGTTTATAATCTCCTCTGAAACAAAGAACAAAAGTTGAAAAACTTAGAACTGGTTAAAAAATATTTTATCAAAATATTTAAAAGTATTTTTATCTATACTATTTTTTATTCAGTGATTTCCCCGTTTCTATATAATTATTTTAAATAACTTTTTTTCTGAAAAGATTATTTTAAATAACTTAAAATTAAATAAAAATAATTGAAAAGCATTAAAGATTATGGTGACAAAACATTTTTTTTTGTATGTGGTGATTCAAGAAGTAATCCCTTTCAAAATTGTAAAGAAAATAGCTTCCAAGTATATCTCTAAATTAAAAAAAGAAAAGAAAAGATAGCATGCTATTTTGTGTCTCTTAAATTACTTCTTATATAATTAATACTTGTTTTTTTTTAAAAAAAAAATTCAGAAAGATATCCATAATATTTGGATAAAAAAAACTCTCTTTCAAACTTGAAAACCCACGGTTCGGTTAATTTTAATATAATTCTCTTTTAGTTTACCTTTTTCCTTTTTCTTTTTCCAATTTTGAAAACAAAAAAAACAAAGATGGCTTCTATACTTAGCATGCATGCCTGAAATTTCGTTTCTGTTCTTAAATAATTATTCAATTTTTTTTAATTTTGATTAATATTTTCAATTTAAAAATATATTTAAAAATCACACATTATCTTTCAAGATAAATCTTTTAAAAAAACATTATATTTTATGTTGAAATTATTATAAACGAAAAATTGTTATTAATTTTCTTTTCCGTATTTGTATACCAAGAGGAAGAGAGAAAAAGAAAGAAGATAGCAACATACCGAGCAACAATGCTATTCCGTGTGAGTGGTTCCATTAGAATCTCCCACACATGAAAAAGTTCCAGTTCATTAAGGTGCATACCGTCCGTTGATATGTATCGTAACTTCATGGTTCAAATAAATGATTCAAGAATCTTAGCTCTTAATTCAGCAGAAATGATTCAAAATTAACAATAATAAAAGTAAAAAGTCAAAATAAAATTAAAGAATCAGTAAAAGAAAAGAAAAAAAACAAAATAAAATTGTGTTCAGGCCTGGGAGGATTTTGCTTGGTATTTTTAAAAATGAGATTAAAAGAGATAAATTCAAAGTATTTGAGGTCAAGGAATATTTCAAATGATCTGAAATTTTTTTAACGTTTTCATTCTTATGCTTTTTGCTTAAACAATTGCTCATTTGGTACAAAAATGTTATTTAAAACAAGTAGGGCACTAATTTTTATAAAATGAGGTAAAAAATAAGATTAGGGCCACAACGGTATATTTTCATTAGGTGCTCTTTTTTTTTGGTCCAAAAAAATCTCAAAGAACACTAAAATCAAAGAGAACTCTATTGATTCAAAACATGAATCAAATTTCTGATTTTGAAAACTAGTTTTTGTTATGAAAAACAAGGAGAACAAGAATTTTTTTTTTGTTATGAAAAACATTAAATTCAAAGATTAATAACAGTTTTTAGGGAATACCACAAATAGTATTTTATGTGTTTTCAAAAATTGTTCTTAAAAACAATTTTTTTTAAAAAGAACGAGACCCTTAGGCCCTCGTTTAGTTCACGAAAATTTTCAACTCTATCCAAAATTCAGAATATGAAAATTTTCAATGTATTCTAATCTTTTAGTTTCGTTTTCGAATCACGTTTAAATACTTGAATTTTGTTGAAAATAAAGAATAAGAAAATCCGTTTTGTAAAACCATTTCTTAAAAATAAAGTTAATGAAAACAATGAAAATGTGTTTTGCTTTACGGCTTTTTTTAAACACTCCATTTCTTCACGGCTTTTTGTTTTTTATCACTTGTGTTTTTCGTTTTTCGTCGGTAAAATCAGTGTTTCGATTTAATTCGAAAGCAAGGAAAACTTTACATTTTCGATTCATATATAAAAGTTGAAAATAGTGAATTCGTTTTGTTTGTTTTCGAATTTTGTTTTTGTCGATTAAATGGCCCAAGCGCGTTTCTTGTTTTCGAAAGTTTGAATAACGAGAAAATTTACTACTGCCCTGCTTGGCATTAGATTTTCGAATCGGGTTTTGAAAAAATTACTCTTATAATCAAATAACCCTAAATTCAAATAACTTACAATTACCTGATTGCTCTTGACATCCTTGGGGAAGATAAGGGTTGCCTTTATAACCCTGTTGACAACGGCAGGTGAGACTTGATGACTGAGTGTCAGCTGCTAAACAACTAGCATTTCCACCACAAACACTTGTGGGTGTGTTGAGGTTTGAGGCAGACGCATTGCACGTTGCGTTGTAAATCCGCCAGTCAAGCACTGCTTGAACATATCCCATATCTTTCACCTTGTGTGGATCTTTTACATTTGTGCTAAACCATACATGGTCCACCATGAATGCGTATTTGCATTCATCATGATGATCAGTAGAAGCAGTACCATTAGAATAGGTTTCCAAAATTGTAGTGAAGGACTGGAGGCCAGAAGGGACTTGGGTTTGACAACATTCCCAAGCCATAGCAAGTGCCGTTTGTTGTTATGCCTTTTTTGCAGAAGGACATGCACCCCCCAACTGCTTCATCATTCTGCCTGATGTAGGCCAGGGAGCTACAACCCACAGCAGTGAATCTAGTAGAGATGTCGGAGAATGAATAGGGGCCTCCCCCTTTCTCCCACAACCGTGTGTAATTTGATGATGGTTTGCCGGGACAATCCTGATAAATCAGTACTGGGTTGTTGACCCTGATGGTGCCATCATCTACTGAAACATTCAGCACCTGCACATTCATTCTTTTCAGGAAAGGCTTAAGAGGGCGGCGGGTGGGTTATTTACAACACTTCAAACCATTAGTGAGTAGCAACTGTGATCAATTCGAAGGGGTATGGAATGTCGAAGTCTCCACACTTTTCTTTACAACCAGGCATCGCTAGAGTTGCTGCTGCTGCTGCTGCTAATACCTTGCTTAGCCACAGTAACAAGGAGATCTGAAGCACCCACATTAAGACACTACTGTCATTCTCAACTGTGCTCTCTTTGGTAGGTTCTCCAATTGATTCTATTTATGCAGGGAATTAGTAACAAAGCATCTTGAAAAAATACCCCTAATATCATGCTAGCTAGTCCACTGAGGAAATGCCGATTTATTTCCACCACATGTTTCTCCGTCGCCATAATGGAATTATGGAGCAACCTGCAGCCGGGACCACTGCTAGACCAATAGAGGATTTTCCATGCTATTTGGTGGGGGTCTTCGTAAACGCAAAAGTATTGGAAATAATTAGGCGCAACTATAAGTCAATAATATAAATATATAATAGCATTGATAGTCGGTGTATATTCAAATAACCGAGAGCTACTTTTTCCTAATATATGGACTTTAGGGCCACTTTGGCAATCCCTTTTAAAAGTGTTTTAAGGCCAAAAACACTTTAAAGTATTTTTGGGACAAAAAAGATGTTTGGTATTATTTTTAAAAACCCTTTTGAAATCTTAGAAAAACATTAGAGTATTTTTTGAGAAGCACTAGAAATGTGCGTTTTTTTTTAAATACTTGAGGATTTTGGATATCTTAAAATCTTATTTTATTTATCCTTAAATATATATTTATTTTTCTTTAAAAAATATCTATTTATTTTATTTAAAAATTCTGAATAATATGATATGCTTTTAAAAATTCAAATAACTCAAATATTTTTGTAAATATTTAAAAAAAAATATCTTTAACCATAAAAATAATTATTTTAAGTTTTTATTGATACTAATGTTTACATATTTATTCATTAGTTCAAATCTTTTTGTAAATATTTTTGTAATCAAACAAATTTATATTTTAGGTTCTTATTAATACAAATGTTATGTATGTTCATTTATTAATTCAAATATTTAAAAAAAAATTTTATAATCATAAAAATAATTATTTTATGTTTTTATTAATACAAATATTTATATATGTTTAGTCATTAATTCAAATATTTTTGTAAATTTTTTTAAATTTTTACTTGAAAAAATCATAAAATAATTATTTTTAGTTTTTAGTAAATCTGAATATTTATATGTATTTATATATTTTGTAATAAATTTTTTTTATTTGTTATAATATCCTATTGTTGTAATTATATTCGATGTGACAAAGACAACAAATAGATTATGGTCATGGAGTGTTTCAAAACTGATCATGGGTATCCTATTCACTATAGTATTTATCCGAGATTTATAGGCTTTAAACCGATTTATTATGGTATTAACTTGGGTGTTATATCATCTATGGGTTTTAGCAAATTTGTACATGTGTTTCTATTGGGAGCTAGAATTTTATTTTTGGATAGTTAAGACAAAAAAAATAAAATAAATGACAACAAAATCTTTAGAAAGTCTGTCTATGATTATTAAAGTTTTTAGAGTAAGATAAAATGACCCGATATTAAAAATGCCTAAATAATTTTTAATTGAGTTGAAATTTTATTAAAAAAATTTGGTATTATATTCATTGTTTAATTTACTTATATTTCTTTTATATTTAAAAACAGCACATTAAATACATAAAAAAAACAAAACTTAGATTATAATTTTCAATAACTTATGAAAATATTAAAAGTTTTGTTTCAAAATTATTATAAGAAAATCTTAAAACGATATGATATTTGATAGAATAAAAATTTGTTTATAATTTAAAATTAACAGAAAGTCCTTCAAAGTGATAACTATGAGCTGGTAGAACAATAGTTGAAATGAAGAGTACTACTACAATCCAAATTGGGCATCTTGGTGTTCATGTCTCTTGATACGTAATGGTAGGTTGAGATAATCCTTGACAGATATAAGTGTGTGTTCCAATTCACAGTCCTTGATGTTTGGACTATGATCTTGCTCGGACTTTAGTGCAGTATGTCCGAACTCCCCCTATAGGACTCAGCGTGTTCATAGTAGATGTAATATATTTTCAATAAAGTAAAAGCACACATAATCTTTTACGTGGTTCGACCGCTGCCTATGCATGGGGGTTGTGCCCGGATCACGAAAATTTTCTTGATCGATTCGAGGTTTACAATTAGTCTTATACGATGCAGAAGCTCCCTCTCTACCACGGCCTTCTTGAAACCTAATCACTCCTTAGTGGGTGAGGTGAACTCCCCTTTATTCCCTATCTGACATGCTTTACACCACATAACCATAGCACATCAATATAAGATGAAGAAAATAAAGAACATCATCTTTCACACAAGGTGAAAGGCTTTTAATGTGCAATACCTCAACCAAGTATCTGCACTTCGCACTTTCTTAGCACATCCGGACTTCGCTTGTTCTTCCTCAAGCCTTGCTCCTGAAATCCGTGATGAGAGCTTTCAATGCCCTAAATTTATAGTCTTGCTAATCAATCTTAGAAGTCTAGATAAGGTTGGATCATTCTCCTAATATGACTCCAACCCTACCTTTTATTTTTTGCTCTTTCCTTTAAGACGTCGTAGAGAAAATAGGAAACTTGTTGATCAAGAATCCTCATCAGGATAAAATCCTAGAAAGTTTCTAATTCTAGTTTGATAGCTTAGACGTCCGGATCTTCTAAGATGTGATCGTTATCCACTTGCCAAATAGATCCTAGGCCCATCGGTTACTTGCTCCCAAAGTTCCTTAGCCTCCAAGCCAGTAGACTCACGTGCGTCCCACGTCTGCTTTGTTTCTAGTTCGGACATCATATGTCTAACATATCCTTGTAACACAAGATAGCCTTAGTCCGAACTATTTCTTAGTCCTACCAAGGACTTCAATTCTATTTCATCAAATCTTTACAGTAAGCTTGAATACAAAAGTGGCTACCTTCTTGTAGAACCCTTGAGATGAAGATATGGACAATTTCAAACTCAACATTCTCCCTTTGGCTATGTCTTGTGAAAATATCCCTTAAGAATGGATAAGAGATGCAGAGAGACTAAAGAGGCCTTGACACGTTTAAAGATGAAGATTTTCATTTCATTCATTGTTTGTCCTTTTTACATGTTTGGCCATACAATTTAGATGGGATCAAAAAAGAAAATATCCCTTAGCTACCCTTTTACCTTCCATCTTCCATGGGCGACATTCTTTTCCCTTCCCCAAGTTTTTGGTGAAAACTTAGAGTGTAGAGATTGAGAAGATGATAACGCTTAGGTGAGGCACCTTGTCTCCACTTTCCACCATGGTGGGACTCACATGGACATCGTTGATTGTAGTCGCTTTTAGCGTTGGTGAAGGCATGAAGATCGGTTGGGCAATATTGGTCCCAAAGGTAGGAACTTCATTCCCCTATGACGGATCAGGCTTGGTCCTTAGCACTGAGTTTGGACTTGTAGTAGATTCCGGAGCAATGCTATGAGTGCATGTGCTCCCTCTCATTGTCTTCTCCTTTGAAGTGTAGAGAATATGGCCCTCTTTGAGCCTTGGTTTTCTTCAATTCTTCAGCGAGGCGGTGAACTCTCTAGATTTGCTTATGTATTCATGGAGGTGTGGCTTCACTAACTATTGTTGCTTGTGCAGGTATTGACATGTTTGCGTGGAATGAATGATGCTCCCAGTGAGAATTTACCGGACCGTCGGGCGCAAGTGGATTTTCCCTTGGGTGCGATTCTTTGGTTCGGACTACGGAACTATACACTTCATTTTCCCTATGTTGTTTCCTGAAGGAACATCTCTTAAATGGTGCCTTTCATACAATTTGTTGTTGATGCGCATCTTTGCTACTAGAGGCCCCAAAATGTCAGTGAGGGTTAATAGATTTGGTTTTTGGGAGGGCTATAGAAATCCCCAATATAAGCGATGGATACCACTTGTGCTTTTCGATAAGTTCTTGCGTTTCGGCGCTGACCTAGTATATGTTCAAAACACTGAACTTTCACCGGAATAAATTTTCTCTTCAGACTCACACTTGGAACACCAAGGTGGTGAAGCTCTTCGATACAACTATGCGGTGGGTAGTAGTTGATAATGTCTAACCCTGTCAAAAAGATATAATAGTTGATGATATTTGGCCTCGTTAACGGGATATAATAGTTGACAATATCTGGCTATGACAGCAGGATATAATAGTTGACCATTTGAAAGTCCTATATGGCTGAACACCATTTGATATTTGTTAACCACAAAATAATATGTTTGAAATGTATTTACTTTTGGACTTTGATATAAAGTGTTTGATTTGAAATTTGATATGAAATTGTTTGGTTCACATTTGATATAAAATCGATTTGAGAATGTTTTAATTGAAAATTTTGAATGTTCTAGCTTATCTTTGAATCGAAAGTTTTGATGAAAAACATATTCTATTTGTTATTACGATTGAAACCTTTTGATCCATGAAAGCTATATTATTATTTCTTAGTGCGACCTTAAAGCTTACTCTCATTCGTTGATATCTTTTAATTTGCTTTTTAGTTTCTATGATAAGTGATATTAGCTAGGTTGGGGTTTAAATGCATTATTAGGATTTGATAAAGTTTATGTTAGACTTTATTGAACTAATAAGTTCATGTTTATGTGGATTGTTCGGTTTTGGAGGTTATTTAGGAAAGTTACTTGAATAATGACACTTCATTTTTTATTAGTTCGAAGTTAGATTTTAGGTCGAATAAAGCTCTATTTGAGAATGTATTTGATGGCTGAAATTTAACGCATTACTTTAGCAGTGTTTGGTAATTGGACTCGATCCGATTAAGGTTTTTTGTCGTTGCCTTGACCTTGATATTGAGATATAATTATTAGTCATACCCATAGAGTGAGTTTCGAGTGACGAGTGGGGTACATTAAAATTTATGTAACAAAATGCTCTTTCCTTATAATATAGTTATCTACATTTTTAAAGGAATACTTTTAAGTTCAATTAAATTTGTAAAATTGTTTTTTTTTCTCTTAATTGTTTCCTTTTTTTATGGGTTGCCAATATTATTAGTCCATAATTACAAACGTTTGATCCTAAGAATCTTGGTATGTCACTTGTGCTTTTGTGAAGGACCTATCATTTTTAGCCAAAGGAACTATCATTTGTGATGCAACTATCGAAAAGGAGAAAGACAAATTTGTTTATATGTTCATATGGAGAATGCTTTACCGCCAGTAGAATACTATGTTGGTTTCTTTCAAACTTGGTTCTTTGGATTCTTTCACTATTCCCCTAATCAAGCTTCCTTCCTAGCAGAGGAAAATGGAACCAAGTTTTGAGGAATTAATCTATTATTGTGACGTTTCGGTGCAATTGGAAATTCGTATTTAAAAATACCACCACATGATTCAAGCAATTTGCAATTTCTAGTGAAGTAACCATCTAGAAATTTTCTGTCAAGTGGTTCTGGTCACTACAAGTGGTCATCAAATGAGCGTAATATTGCCTTAGGGAAAATGCTACTTCGAATATCAAACAGTATACATGAAAACTGAAAATGAATATTTTATCTTCATTTTTATTTCTTTTTGAATGATTGATAAACTTTACGATTTTAATTTGTGTGTATAAATATTAAGTTGAAATAATTATGTATTTTCATTCAATATTAAGTAGCAATATGAATATCTTTAAAAAAAAAAGTAACATTATGAATAACAATAGAAAAATAAACTAGCAACAACATCCTTAGTTACAAACAGCTTAAAATAGTTTTTAGTTTTACTTCACTTATTATTTTGACCATGTAGTTGAAAAACAATATTTTATTTTATACTGTTGTGATAAAATATTGTAATGAGATTAGACCATTTATTGATTGTTGTTGTTTTCTAGTAAAAGTTTTAAAGCAGATAAACTAACAAAATTGTTTTAAAAAATAAGAAAGAAATTATTCCATTGATTTTTTAAGAAACACTTAAAAAAATCAATATTTTCAACTATGAGCTGAGCACCGGCTGCATTCTATGTTGTTTCGTGAACCTACAAAATTCATGTACAGAGCTGAAAAGCTATCTCGTTCCCTAGAAATTCAGGAAAGAAGATAAATTTTTTCTTAAATTTAGGTTTCTTGTGAAAATATATTGAGACAGAAAAGATTTGACTGTATAAAACTGCAATTTTCCACTGAAATTTATAATTTTATTAAAAGAAGAAGAAATTCCTTTTTACTGTTTTTATATCTCCTTTTACTGTTTTTTCTCTATCATTTCATTGGTAAGTCTTTTCTCACTGTTTAAGGAAATATTATTAATATGGTTTTAGGGAAAATAATAATTTACTTGAGTGTTTTTTGAAAATAATGACGGAATATTAATTTTTTTAAATTGTTTTATAATATCCTCTGAAACAAGAACAAAAGTTGAGGAAACTTAGAACTTCATTCAAAAAATATTTATCAAAAATTTGTAAAGAATTTTTATCTATACTATTTTTATTCTAGTGATTTCCTGTTTCTATATAATTATTTTAAATAACTTTTTTTTCTGAAAAAGATTATTTTAAATAACCCAAATTTAATGGAAATTGAAGAAAGGTATTAAGGTTATGGTGACTTAAAATATTTTATTTGTTTATATGTGGTGATTCAAGTAGTCCTTTTCAAAATTAGGAAGAAAATAGCTTCCAAGTACATATCCCCTAAATTAAAAGAAAAGAAAAATATATGATGTATTTTGTGTCTCTTAAATCCACTTCTTAAATAATTAAATAGTAATACTTGTTTTTAATGTTATCATTCTTATATTTTTTCTTAAACAATTGTTCATTTGTACAAAAAATGTTATTTTTCACTTTATATTTAAGTATTGTCTATTAAAGAAGTGTTACTTTAAAAAAGCAGGGGCACTAATTTTTTTATAAAGCGAGGGAAAAAAATTAGGGCCACAAAAGTATGTTTGGTTACAAATTTTTAAATTGTTTATTATTCTTAAAAATAAAAAGAATAAAGAAAACAATTTAGTTCCCAGTTTTTTTTTCCTGAAAAAACCCAAAGAACGCTAAACGGAGCCCTTGTATCTCATACTAGTCAACTGAGAAAGTCAAGAAAGAACACTAAACGGAATTATGGAGCACCCAACTGGGACCGCCGCAAGAACAATAGAGAATTGGATAGATACATGTTCTTGCAAGGAAGACGCTAAGATATTTCCTAAGATAATTAGGATGATTTTGATGTACGCTTAATCTTTTGATTGATCGACTATTTGGTAGGGGTCTTTGCAAAGTAATTGGAAAGAATCGATAGGAGTCAGTAATATATGATAGCATTGATGCTCAGTATGTAATCAAATAATTGAAGGCTAATTTGTTTTATATATATGGACTTTACTCAGCATATTGAATCCTGAATTATCGAGAATATAAGGAGCTGCCGAAGGTTTTGTACATATCTTTAAGAGAACATGACCCACAGCGAAGAAGCGATTCAAATTTTGGTTTGGAGGTCTTCTAGACCAAAGAAGACACGTTTCTTTCTTTGTAGCTTCATGTTATGCTCGTCTAAGTTTTGTTTCATTTCAAATTAAATTTTGGCCTGATCGAGGAGTGAGTTAGGCCTAAACCCAAGCTCATAAATAAAAGTCCAGATAAAAGGGGTCAAGATCCATTTGAACAAGTCCATAGAAAAGTCTAGGGTATTTTTGAAATTTTTTTAACTTTTGGAAGTCAAACGAAGCTTTATCAGAAGTGGCAGAGAAGTGGGACAATTATTTGCAGACGTGGAATTTCAGCAGGGAATAGACTCCCCCCTAATGGGCGTGGATGAAACTCTTGAAGAACAAGACTCTCTAATAAAGACGTAGATGAATTTTTGAGGAACAAACCTCCTTAATGAAGGAAATGGGTAGTATCGTCAGGGAGTGGAGATAGTGGACGAAATGGTGACTTGTCAGCAAATTAAGAATGTCTATAAAGGGAGGCGAAAGAAAGGAACGGAAACCAAGGGAACCCGATCAATCTACCAATCAACAAATCCAACAAATCAATCGACCTAAATGTCAATCTGCTTGACAAATCTAGTTTTCAATCGGCTTTCATCGGAGTTTAGCATTCTATTTCCTTTAGTTTTAGTAGGTACATCCAATTTTTCAGCACATTGTTATTTCATTCATTCGCTAGTGAAATCAATATTTTATTTATGATTTTAGCATTATGTTTCACAGTTTTATTCAGAGTTCTATCATTTTCCAACCACTGATATTATTTTCATAGAGAAATCAATGTTTGTGACAATTTCAACACTTTATTTCAAGTTTCATTCAAGTCTATCAAATTTCCAACAAGTAGTGTTTCCATTCATAAAAGTTACATTTTCTTCAGCAGTTAATTCTTGCAATATTTCCATTCATCTGATATTTCTACTTTGAGTTACAGAAGCTGTCCTGAGGAACGAGGAGCTTACATAGTCTGATTAGAGTTTGATCTTCTGAGTCTGTTTACGTAAAGGCGAAAATTTTAATTTTACGAAAGAGTGGCAAAAATAATAGGTATGAGCGGTTCGGGGAAAGCGCGGCTTCTCTAGATCTCGAGATGTGAAATGGATTTTAAGGTTAGTTCGTCTCGCAAAATCTAATTTTTGACCAAGTTTCATCCAAATTCTGAAACAGTCGGATTTTCGTGATTTCTTTGGGTGGATGGTTGTGTTAACCCACGGGGGACGAGATTTTCCATGAGAATCACAAGTTAAGAATAACAAAGGGTTAAGTTCGAATTAAAATAGAAATTGAATTTGAGCCGGAATCGAAATAAGGTTGTTTTAGGGCGAAAGCAGGGACCCCGGACAAGTAGCGGCAAGCGTGGCACGACGTGGGCCAAGCGTTTGAATATCAAAATAAGTTAAAGATAAAGAAAGGGGAAAAGTAAAGAAGAAAATGGGGGAGGGGCAGAGGAAGAGAGAGAGGAAAGAGAGACTCTACCTTCTCTCTACGATCTACGGAGATCGGATAGTCGGTTTCCGGTAGACCAAGAACTAAAGTCGGAGTATCGGCGAGGGCTACATGTAGACACCGAGGAAACTCGAGTTTTCTTAGGGTTTAGTGGGGTCGGGTGAAGTCGAGGATTTCGGGTTGGGAAATCCTCCAGGGACTTCCCTCGGGCGTTGCGCTCGCTCTCAAGAGAGGTAGAGATTCTTTCTACTTTGATTAATTTTCCATTCTAGAGGCTGTTTGGTTGAGTTTTAATGCCCTAAGGGGCTGTTTGGCCATTTTTGCCCTAAGGGCCTGTTTGGCAAATTAATGGGTTATGGGAATAGTGCCCTGTTTTGACCTTATATGATGTCTAGTTTTTGGGGCTGATTTTCAGTTATAAAAAGGGAGAATTTGGACTATTATCCTTCAAGGAAATTGTAGCTCTCTCTGAGAACTTGATGTTAGGCTTTTGAATCACGAATCGAACCTATAACTGAAGTTATGATGCATTTCAGAGGAATTTGCTTTACAGCTTAGGATGTTTAATAGTGTATCCAGATTTTTTTTGCCTAATTGGTATATGATTATGGCATAACCATTAGCGAGTGAGTGATATACTTGAGTTAGTGTGTGGAATTCAAAATTGTGTGTTCTAATGGCCGGTTTGAGAGCTTGTGATGTCTTGTATGAATAAGACCATTCCACATGGCAATGTGAGCTAGTTGTGGATATCTTTGTCACAATTAGGCTGAGAGGGTTGATGGATAATACGCTACTCGATGGCTGTTGGCTTGTGATGTCGTATGTAAGTGTATTGATATGATGGCATGGATTGTATTTATATATTTGGAATATGTGTGTTTTGATGTCATCCAAATGATGCGCTGGGGTAAATTATGCACATGAGTAAGACGTCTGCAGTGTAAGTAACCATCATATATGTAACATGGTATGAATGAGCAATAACATGATTGCATTGCATTGCACTAGGGACATCACATGACATGGGAGAGAGTGTATGGTGGGAATCGACATGCTTGTGTTTGAGTTAAAATTATTTTAATAGGTAATTATATGGTTGTAGGCAGAAGATTCTGTTTTTGAAAAATGATATAATAAGTAATTTCGATCAAAGAATCAGAGTTTTCAGATCTTAGATGATGAAATGGACTTTATCGTTGGAATCGTCTGTAAAAATCATTCTGTGCGTTGAATTTGCATTAAATTTCGAGATAGTGAAATTTCAGTTTTGAGCATCGAGAGTAGTGCGGAACATGCGCGTTTTTGAGTGTGTCAAGATGAGACACGTGTGTCAAGTGGAGGCTGAGTGAGAAACAAATGATCTGAGTGTGGGGCCATGGGGACAAATGATACCTTACAGCTGAGTGGATGGGAAATCCATGGTAGATGGATAAGTGGATAAGGTTGCTTGTCCAGGAGCCGCTTGAGAGTGGAGACCCGATGGCATGAGGACAAGTTCTCTTGACTAGCAGGTTTGGAGGAAAAAAAAGAAGAGAGAAAGAAAGAAGTTTGGAGAGGGGCTCACCACCTTCTCTCTCTAGATTTTTAGAGAATGATCGATCAGTACCAGTCCTATATGAGGACAAAGGCAAGTTGATCCCAACTGAGGCTGTGTTGAGTCTGTATTGTGGAGTTTACCTGACAAACTCACGGGAGGCCAGGGTTTTCTCTACTTGTTTTACATTCATGGCTAAAATTAATTTTTAATGGATAGGGATGTTCGAGGAGCTGAATAGCAGTATGTTGGGTTGGTGGGTTGAGTGTAAATCCCTAGAATCGATCCATGATAGTTCGGGCGTACGTTGAGAGTGTTAAGCTGTGACACTTTCATGGGGTGGCCCCATTGTGTTGTTTGTGCTTGTTCTTTAGGGTTTCAGGGGTGAATTTGCCGGATTTGTTTGTCGCCGTGTGACTAATTTTTGTGTTGTCACCTTGAATGAATAACGTATTGTTTGTGTGTTTTAAGATTAATATATGCATCACGTGATATAACGTGAGATTATCAGTGAAGTAGCATTTTATCAGTGGCGTTCATATGCCTTTGAGGTAACCTAGAGCAGTAGGTATGAGTCGTGACATAGAAAAACATGGTTGTTAAATGAATTTCATGGGAGAGATTTTTCGAAGAATTGCCTTGGAGAGTTGTTCGACGGTTCATAGCGAAGATGACCCATGGCCCACATTTGGGAGTTATCCGGTAATTTTAAGAGGGTTGTCGATGAGATTTTATCGGGGAAATTGGTATTATGTTTTCAAGAACAAAAACCTTTTGTTTTGAAAATAGTGTTTTCTCACACTTGGCTTAGGCATGCGTGAGGGAGTCAGTGAGGGCTTGAGATGTGGGAATGGGTGTATCATATTCTCATCCATAACATGTAGACATTTGAGTAGGGACTTGTATGTTTTACTTGAATATTTGGTGTGCCATTGCATGAGCATTTAAGTGGGGAGTAACCAGTGGAAGGTAAAACTACGGGCATTGTTCACTTGGTTATTGGGATCCCCTTCAGGTACGGGAGTATTCGGGCGACTCTCATAGAGCCACTTTTGAGAAAGAAAGGCGACATGGTTTTTGATTATGTATTTTATGAAAGCATGTATGGTAGATTAGTTGATACATGTTTGTATAAGAGTGTAGTTAACTCTTGAAACTATTGTAATATAGTTGGCTATGTTTTGGTGAGTATGGATGTATGGGCCAACGTGGCCATTTTTACTCATGTTTGAGTCTCGGGTAGAGAGACACTCGTTTTGTGGCATTGAGACACTCAATGCTTCCATGTGCAGCCAGGTGTGATTGTAAATGGACCCCGGATGGGAGTGTCCACGTGGTTGATCGACCTTTGTGTTTGATGTTCGATGGTGGGCTCGGTAACATGGGACAATGTCAAGAAATAGATCTCACGGTTTAAAAATGAAAATATGTGTGTTAGGCATAGCAATTTGGGGTAGTCCCTCACCCCGACATGATCACCGATGATGGCTTAGATTAAAAATGTAGGAAAGGCCGCAGGCGTCCTACGGTGTAAATAATCGTAGCCCTGAATGCATAAACACCGCGAACTTGGGAATGCAAGTTGATAGAACCGTCAATGGATTTTGATTTATAAAACAAAAAGCTTTTGTTTTGAAATAAAAATGGCCATTGATGGAACATAATGACGGTTTGATTTTCACACTCGGCATATGCATGTGTAAGGGAGTCGATGCGGACTCGGGACATGGGATAGGGTGAGTCGCATTCTCATCCATGACATGTAGACATTTGAGTAGGAACGTACATGTTTTTACTTAAATGTGTGTTATGCCATTGCATGTGGACTTAGGTGGGGAGTAGCCCTTGTAGGAATATTTCTCTGTTGGGCATTGTTTACCCCGTCGTGGGACCCCTTTCAAGTACAGGGAGTGTGTGGGAGACGACGCTCACTCGAGGCCGTGATCTTGAAGGAAGCCAGGATGTGGCTTTGATAAATATTTTTGTAAACTATAGTAGAACAAGATAGTTTTAATATATGTTACATGTGTAAAAAGTGTTGTAATAAGAAAGCTATAGACAGCCCATTGATATAGTTATATATTGGGGATATGGAGCAGATGAGATTTGTATGTAGGGTGCTTGTCAGGCGGGTACAAAGTAGCCAACAGTGAGGGCCAAAATTGAAGCGGTACCCGGGCCAAAATTTTAATAACTGACCCAGCCACTAAGCCTGGCGGGTGGGTGAAAGCTCATCTTTTTCAAAGACAAAAAAATTAAAGGCGAATTCGGGTACGACCCATGCAGGTCGGGCCAAAATTGGCTGGTTTTTGGGCAATAATTTAATAGCCCGACCAGGCCACATTCGGTGGACCAGTTTCCATGCCGGTTAGACCAATTGCCACCTCTAGCTGACATGTTAGATTCCATTACTATACATTGAGACCTTGGATGGGTTAACGATTTATCTTGTTATCGGGTTATATGTTGGGTAGAGCTCCCCGAGCAAAGGAGACTCTGCTCGATTTTTTGTGAAAATATGATTCTCGATAAATGGGACACAATAGTGTGGTATCGGGTCACCCGAAATACATAGGAATTCCGCGGGATGACGGGTTGTCAACGGGACCCTCGGGTTTTAGGGTGTCACAATTTGGGTTTAGGAAGCACTTAATTTCTTGACTCACACTTTTGTATTTTGTATGTTTGTGTGTGAAATCCAATCCATAACATATTTTTTACACCACCGATAGGACACATCTTTGTGGAGACATCACCCAGGTAGTTCATTCTTTGTTGAAAGATACCACAAAAGTTGAAGTAAAATAATTTTGGAGTCTTAGGTTTTAATGTTTGATGTTCTGTAGAAAGCGACATAGGAGAACTCGTTCTAGCCTTGGTGGAACAATTTGAGAGAAATACATCAAATTTTCTCGAAGAGGAATATGCATCAGACAACCCATTCGGGCAGGAAGTAAGCATAGGCAATGTAGATGATGATTATACTCATGTCCCTACTGCTACTAAGTTTCAGCTAATGATCGACGAACTGTAGAGACATAATGCATTGGTTGGACAACGTTTTGATGAAAGAATGGCCACTCAAGTAGAGGCTGAGTCTAAACAACTCAAATTTCTAGCTAAGAAAACTAAAGTAATGTTTGAGTATGCCCAGGTAGGGATAGATGCGATTGATGAACAGGCTAAAACAACATCCGAGTGAGCTAAGGTTGTTGCAGAAGAGCGAGAAGAACAATCTCTATCACAAGGGACTATTCTAAAGGCAATCTCAAAGATTGTTGGACAATAGAGGCTAGAAGTTGCTTCTTGACTTACAAGGCAACTATCTAATGAGATTAGGGGGCAGTGCCCTAAGAATTTCTAGTAAGCAGGTGGATCTCACCTAGACAAGTTGGAAGTTGATATCTTCCTCCCCATAGGAGAGAGGATGGAAAGTTGACAAATGTAAGCCCCCACGACCCTGCAGGGCCCAGGCCAATGGTGGACCCGAGCAGGGGATGTGGACCGCTAAATCCATTTTATTTATGAAACACATTTATATACTTATTTTTCGATGGGATATTTAATATTCATTTTAAATCCTTATTTGGCATGTATGTATGAAAATATGATCTCTCATTACAAATCGCATTATATATATATATATATATATATATACATCAATCATGGTAGAGAACCTATCATTTGCTTAATTCCCACATTTATACAAGACGGAATTTTTTGCCCTTTTTAAATCATTTACAAAACATTGTAGTTCATGTCTAAACGTAAGTCAAAATATATTCTTCTCATGAAGATTTATACATCTTTGTTTGCAATACAAAACAATTACATGAATTTTTTTTTTTTTGAAATGAAATGTATGCATGAAACGAAGCATTTACTTATACTCGCACGGTCGCTTGATGACTCAGACTGCGGTCTTTGATCTGCCCATACACTCGATGCATTAGTGATAAAACAATGCGCTAAGCATTTTCATGCTTAGTAGTTCTATGCATTTCAATCCCTCATTTCAATCGAAACCTGAATATGTATCTTTCCAAAAACAACATTTTGACACATTTTCAATGGTCAATGCTATAAACAATATATATGTTAATTTTTCATTCAAAACTCAAGTTATGCATTTCACACATTTACTTATAAGTTTGCCCTTAAACGAATTTAACCATGACTTTCTATGCATAAGATAACAGAATCACCCGGCACGGTCCATTGCATGGGTTGCGGCGAGGTGCCAAAAACATTTAATATAGCAGTCACTGGTCACTTCAGAAATTTCTTATTTGGTTATTTACAAATTCATTTGTGTACACTCTGGGATATTATCCATTTCGGGCTCACCGGTTGGTATGCCGCTATAAATCATTTTGTTCGCGATCTTCTTTGCATTGGCTGCTTATTAGCCTCACGATACATCGCCCCTTTCGAGATGTGATGGGTAACATTCTCTTAAGGGCATTAATACTCATTCATAGTAAATTACAATATTGTATATATACATATACTTCTCCAGATAAACATATTTTGATGCTCATGCAGTGATCATGGCAATCCATTTATTCTAAAATTCTAAATGAATAAATGGAGTGTGGATGAGTTGGGTACCCTTTATTCTAAAATTCTAAATGAATAAAATTTTATTTAGTTATTTATTTTTTCAATTTTTTATTTTTTATATTTTTATCATTTTCTGAAAATATCATCCCCACTTCTGTTCCTTCATATTACATATTTTATGATTTTCTAATAATTAAATTGAGAGAGCAAACAGTTAAAGATTATTAGTTGATATTTGAATAATTTGCTCATAGGATCGAGAATAAATATATTTTTCTAAGCAAAAATGGATATACCTTATGCAACAGTGTTTTTTTGTCTTCATTTTGAATGTAAATATTCTTTGAATTTGATCTAAATTTAAATAGAGTTAAATATAATTAATTATGGATAGAATTTGGTTTTTATTATTTTTAAATATTAAATCTATTTATGCCCATCACAAAGACATGGTAGAAGGAGGGAGGAATACAGATTTGAGTGGGTGCAGACTCAGAGAATACCAGTAAAGAGATAGTTTGCTACATTTGTAAATTAAATATATTTATCTTAAGGAATTTACACCTAAACACTTTAGTTACAATGTGATACAACTGTACACCAGATTCGGTCAGGCAGATTGACGGATCGGCCGTCGGCGCGAGGCGAGCAAGGACCCTCTACTGTTTTTTTTTTCTTGAGAGATCGAATATCATATACATATACAAAAGAGCTGCCGTGAAGATTGTGTAAATAAAATCTATACACATATATTGAGTCCATTTTACTGAATACAAGCTGTACTTTTACAGCTACAAATCGAGGCGCGAGAACCTACATGTAGTGAACCCACTGCTAATTAATCTTGGCCCATTTGTATCTTTGAAAGATCGTGGACGTCCTCCTGCAGCCTACAGTTAAAAACAGTACTAAGCTTTTCGCTTAGTAGGAAACATATCTTATAACTTATCTTGATACACATGCGAGTTATAATCGAATCATAATAAACATATCGCGAGAAGCTTGAGATATCAAAATTTCATGAATTTACTTAATAACACATTTTACATACACCAATTATCCTTCTTAACAAACTTATGCTTATTAGGATCCTCTAGTATACGATGCGAACTTACGCCTTACTAACTAACTTAGCCTTACTCGGATCTTACACACTTATGCGGACTATTCTTATTTGGAACTTATACTTATAGCATTCGGATCTTATACTTATAGCAGACTTATTCTTATTTGGAACTTACACTTATAACATTCTTGTACCTTCAGGCCCAAGAAACATATGGGGACTTATTCTTATTTCCTATCTCGAGTGGACACATACTTATACTTATCTCGAGTGGGGACACATGCGATACTTATCTCAGGTATGACCTGTATTTTATACTTATCTCAGTGGGGACACATGCGATACTTATCTCCCACTGGGACACATATGTTTTACTTAATTCGATTCCTTATATACGATTCACGAACATGTACATATACTTAGACGGGGTACTTATCACGTACTCATACTTCTATCTATCTTGCTCTTGGTTGGGGATCTCATAGGAGTTACATAGCTTATGCTTATACAGAGATACTTATACACGTACTGGTACTTATATCTATCTCAGATCTCCTGCCAGGTTCTCTGGAACTTGTATCTGGGGTGTTACCCTTAGATGCTTGCAAGCTATACTTATACCATAGGACTTATACTTATACGAGGTGCGCTATCGGGAGTGTTAGGTACTACGAGGAGATATTGGGCATCATACGGGTATTCTGAGGAACTTGTCCTTATCACGGAGTATTTTGTAGGTACTCTTTGAGGTTCATCCTTATCAAGACTTATACGGCGGTACCGTAGAGTACTCTAGGAACTATACTTATCTGGTGCAGTGGAGGTACTGCATAATTTGTCGGATCTGGGTACGTGGAGCCTCTTTGGACTTATACTTATATTATGGAGACTTATGCTTGTTTCTGGAAGTATGGGAGGTACGAGTAGGTACCCTCTGGGATTTACTTGTCTGAGAGTACCCATGAGTGCTGACGGTCTGAGGAGGTACGAAGTGGGTCCTGAGAAAGCAGTCTGAGGAGGAATTTTATTGGAATTTTATTCGGATCTTTACCATATTCATTTCTTTACTCTTATTCTTTATTAGAGTCTTATCATATAACTATTTGATTACTTTTCTGAACCCGATGTCACGAATACGTGGGACACGACACAATAAAGTGCAGAAGGTACGATGATAATAAAGGTCGCGTGGCACATAAAGCGGGAGTCGTGAACCTTGACGGGGAAGTGTCGGTAAGCTAATCACAGAATGCCCAGAAGTACTAATGGCTGTGAAACACGGAGTCATGAAGTGCCGAGTCGCACTAATCGGGAGAGTCTTAGAAGTACTAAGCGAGAGGGAATGCAGAAGTACTAAGCGATGCCAGAAATCTTAAGCCAGAAGTGCGGGACGCGATCGGAGGTGTGTCGCGCTGTCCCGAGTGCAGAGTACTGTGTCTTGGGGCACGATCGGAGGAGTGTCGTCGCTGTCGGTAGAAGTAATGTGTGACACGATCAAAGGGGGTGCCGTCACACTAATCCAGTGCAGAGTGCTAAGCAAGAGTGCGTACTGATGTCTTTAGGAAACAGTCCCGGAAAGTGTCGTCGCACTAATCGGAGTGTAGAGTACTAATGTGTAGGAAACACGATCGAGGAGGTATCGGTCGCGCTAATCGATCTTAGAAGTACTAAAAATCGGAGTATCTGATCTTGTGTCTTGGGAAACGCGGTGCAGGAGAGTGTTGTCGCAATTGGGAAATGGGAAATCTTTATGCGTGCTGCCCACCATGCGGAAGGTACCATGTCATTCAATAAGCGGTGTAGAAATGACTTTACAATTTTATGAGTTCAGTAACTCACTATTTTATAATTGGGGCATTCTTAGCCACATTAAGTGTTCTTGACATATTTCCTTTCATATTCAGGTTCATGTCATGCATGTTCCATATGGAATTTTATATACTTATACTGTATGACTCCTATGTATTCACACATCATTCATGTATTCTTGTCCCTCTATGAATCTATTTTACTTAGAAATTGGAATCATTCCAATTGGATCATCCAAACTAAAATTATGGCATTTTTCATGCCAAACTAGTCAATTACGATTTTTCGCAAGGACGGTTTGAAATACTCATTTTCCAGTGTCTTGACTCCATTTTTGACACTGATTCTTTGTACTCCTCTAAAGCTAAGGTGCTAAGGGTTCTCCTCCAACTAGAATCACCCAAATCGGAGCACCGGAACTCAAGTTATGTCCTAAACAACCGGGACTACTCTATGGTAAAAAACTGAAGCAGAAATTGGCTTGATCATAACCCCACTTTGAGTGAATTTTTGGGCCACATAGAATCAGAATTTGAAGGTACCTATTTCAGGATGTTTGGTTCTCCTTGAAGTCTATTTAACCGTAACTTGAATCACCAAATCGGATCGAAATAGACGAGTTATGGCCAAAATCTGACATTGGTCGAGAAGCCGGAAAAGCAGAGACACTACATGCCGTTATGGCTCAGGCTGTGCCGAGTCGGCCCCTCAATTTTACCAGGAATGTGGGTTTTTCTTCACTTTTTTCCATATGTTTGATACGAGATCAACTCAATACTCCATAAACACATCAAAATCACTCCAAATTAATCATGAAATCTCTATTTTACTCAAATCATCTTTCAATACATATCTTTCTTCAAAATCCTTTCATGAATCACTCACAAAACAACACTAATAGGGGTCATAGCTTAGCCGCACAAACCAAACCGAGGATTAGTTAGGGTTTTGTTTCCCCCAAGCCTAACTCAATTACTTGCCATTTAACCATGAATTCAACCTCGAAGGGAGATTCCCGCCACTCATCTTGTTCCATATAGGGTTTTACCGACCCCCAATTTCAAGAAATCTAGGTAGGATGAAATTCTATCGAAAGCCCTAGGTTTGAAAACCATGAACATCCTTTATCATGATCCAAATACACATAATCTCATACCAAATTCATAATTTCATACAAAAATCCAAACACCCATACTCATAGCCATAGTTCCATACCTTAATTTGGCTTCCTCTTCTTCCTTCTTCTTCTTCCCTTCTTCTCCACGGTTTTCCTCTCCCAAATTGAGACCAATTTTGGTCTTAAATCCAATTTTTGAGTTAAGGCCATGTTTGGCCTTTGCATTTTTAATTCTTTTTTCCATTTTTGCATTTAGGTCCCTTCTCTCTTTAATATTCTCAATCTAACTTATACATATTATACTTTGGCATCCCATCTTTTCTCAAATTCCATAATTACATATAAACTTATTGATTTATGCCATTTATGTCCTCAAGTGGTAAATGACCTCTTTACCCTTGTCTCTAATATTCATTTCGGGTCTCTTATTTTATTTCCGAAAAATTCCATTTAGCTTATAATATACCCTAAACGAGTCCGAAAATTACTAGGGTACATTTCGGAGTGTTACATACATTGTCATCACTGAGACTCCAACTCGGGACCCCTTCTCTCTCTATACCCTTGCCTTTTTGAATCGTTGAGCGCTCCATGATGGGGATTAAAATATTTAAAATCTTTCTAAATTAGTTTTTTTTTTTTTTTAAAGATACATAATTTTATTGATTCAAATTAGTTTTACATTTGATAGAAACATATAATCAAATTCAGTAAAAATTTTAGAGGATGACATAATATCCAAGTTAATAACATAAAGAATCAACTCAAAGCCTATATATTTGATAATCCTATAATTACTAGAATACATATAATTCTGTATGACTTCTCATGATTTGATGTCTTTGTCGATAAAATATGTTGTCCATTTAGAATGCATGCTTTGTTGCATCAGACAACACAACTACACATTGTACCAAGTCAGCGACAAAAAAAAAAAAAAAAAAAAAAGTAAAAACTCTAATCTATGTGAAACAATCACTTTATTGAAAAAGAAAATGATAGAAAGAGATGTAGATACGTGAACTTAAGGCCAAAAAAATCACTCATCTTTTCTTAAGGAAAAGGGGCTAACAGAGAAAAATATGAGAAGAGGAGCTGCTAGGGTTTTGAAAAAAATCTTTCTAGATTAGTTTTTTTGTTTTTTATATCATAAACTTTTTCAATCTATTATGGTACAGTATTATGTATTCTTTCATGTTTCTTATATTCCTTTAATTAAAAAAATACATATAGAATAAAATGAGGATCTTCCAAATAAAGAATTTGATATTTTAAAGACATGATCTTCAATAGTTATCAAGTCCACAAGCTCATATGGTAGTGATATGTTTTAAATAGATAGGGACATGAGGAGGGAGAGATGTCTCATATTTGAGCATTTTAGGGACAAGTTTACTACATTGTAAATCAATTATTTAGTTTAAAAAAAACTTAATCTTACAGTATTTAAAATTTTGTGAAAAAATCTAGAAAAAACATATATTTTAAAAAAGAAAATGTTTTTAAATATTCTTAAATCTGCCAACACATTCTAAAATGAATGCACCACATTAAGTCATTAATTTTTTATAATTAAGTCAAAAACTGTTTAATTGGATTAAGTGAGAGACTAACCTTTGAATATTGAAATTCTTGAGAAGTATTATCGTGATTATATTTGAAGCCATCATCATTTTTTACAAAATTCATGATTTTTATTTTTGGGTTCTAGAGAGATTTATAACATTATACGTGTTTTTTTTTTTACAAATATTTACTTTGCATATTATATTATAATATTTTGTTATGAATTTGATCATAGTTATCTCATATATTCATCCCATTATTTTACCATTTGAGTCAAACCTCAAAGGCATAACTTCAATGAGGACATAACCTTCAAGATGTTGATGAATCTTAATAAGTATTGTGGGGTTATTAGTTATAACTATAAAGCAAATCAATTTGTCATTTATGTAGAGGTTTTTCATATTAAGATATCTTGTGTAACAATTCAAATTCTTCACTCGATAGTGTTAAGCAGATTCTTTATATGTGGGCAGCCCCACATTTTTCGATGGGGCGTAGTGGGGCACTACAATTTATATCTTTTTATTTATTAAATTTAAAATCAAATAAATATTAACAAAAATTCACATTTGATGATCAAAATTTGTAATTTTTTTGGGTCTTAAACACTTTAACAAAGTAGCAAATTGTCTTTATTTGAGACTCATGCTGAGACCTTCCACTCCCTATGCTTTGCCTTTTGAATCGTTTATTATAACCCCCGCCAATATGATGAAGATTCATAATAATTAATATAGTCAATAGGAAATCGGTAATTGTATGTTATGGTGAACTTTAAATTATGTTTTATGGCTAAAAATGGTTGGAAGTGTGGTTTTAGGCTTTCCTTTTAGGGCTTTTTAGACATTCAGTGTAAGTAAGAAAAAATATTCTTCAAAAAAATACATATAAACATTCCTAAATCTAATATAGTTTTTGTCATGTCGATCTAAAAATGTTTCTTGAAGATACACTACCCAATTTAAAATTTTGAATATAGTGAACGAAAGATATACTTTCGCAATTTTAAAATTTTTAAATTTACACTAAAAATGTATTTTAAAGAGATACCTTTTATTTTAAAAATTTTGAATTTAGATTAAAAATATATCTTGAAAAAACACTTTTTTAAAATTTTGAAAACTCTTTTTAATAATTCAAAAAATTGAAAATGTCTCTTAAAGAAACATTAAAAAATTGTTATAAAAACTAAAAATGTTTCTTAAAGAGAGGTCTTTTAAATAGCTTTTTTATTAACTTCTTTTACTATCAAAAGCCACATTTTAAAAGTTTTTGTAATAAGCATATTAAGTTTAGCAATAAGGAAAAAACTACATAACTACATAGCCTCTGTTAGAATTAATTTTAAACTACACTTTTTTGGAATTTTGTTATTTTGAAGCATCACCTTCCTCATGAACAGGTGACGTGGCACTGTCCACAGCTAATAGCCTGCGTGAAGATATTGGGAATCGGTAAGATCGTGGGCGGTGATAAGCATACCGCGGGTAGGATGTGTTCAAAAAGCTTTGTTTTACTTCTGTTTGTTTCTGATTTTCGACTGTTTTCTTCATTTCTATGGGAAGTTTTTGCACATTTTTCTAGGGTTTCTGATGATCGATTGTCTTCCATTCACTCGTGATGTAACATACAGATTTTTAAAAATATTTAAATTTCATATAATTAATTAAAATTTATGATTTTTTTATATTTTAACAGATAATAACTTTAAAATAAAATATTTAAAACAATAAGGATTTAATATATTGTCATATCATTATTACAGCTTGAATTATATTTAAACCAAATAAGGTGTTTGGCTCACCACTAAAATAACTATTTTATATATAAATCTTGAAAAAATTTCAATTATTAAATTAATTATTTAAACAAAATTGAATAAGAAGCTTTCACCAAGGATCAAACTCAAATAGAGACTAAACTAGGTTGGGTTGATTTGGCCTGTTTCTACTTGGGCCATCAATTTTATAAGTTAGCCTTCTAAATAATCGGTCCAAAATAGGTTGACTAAACTTAGGGACCTCTGGCTAAACATGTTTACTTCTAAAATATTATCAAATGAATGCAATTATATTTTCAAGAATGGTGAACTTCAACACATTCAAAAATTATCCACAAAATCTTCAATGTTTAAGCTACACAACATAAATCAGTGTTTTAAAAATTAAGATAATGGATATTATTATTAATAAAAGTGTCCAAAATAAGTAAATTTGGTTAAAATTTTTGTTTAAACTAAAAAAAACTTTGCATTCATTTACAAGATTTTGAGCAAGGCTCATTTCTTTTCATTATTGAATATATATTGTTACATTTCTAAGTAATACTTATATTATGCTTAACAATTAAAATAATATTATAACTTATGTAATTGAAAGCAATTAAAATGAATAAAGTTATAACAAAAATAAATAAATAAATAAATAAAGGAGTTAAAAAGCAGTGTTTTAAAAATAATAAAGGCTTTAACAAATAAAATAAATATCACTTTAAGCAAATGCAATAAATAAGCCCAGAACCCAGCAGAATTCTTTGTTTGCCTTAAGAATTTTATTCTGTAAACCATGAGGTTAATAAGAATATTCCTCGAGGATGAAACGGTTTAGAACACTTCTGGTGGCGGTATGGCAGCAGTAAATTTCGAATGCAAAGGACGGAGTGAATCACATGACTCGAAGAATTTGAGAGGAGAAAGAGGAAAATGCGATATCCCGATTTTAATTTTGAAAAATGTGGGAGTTTTGAAGTAAATATAGGTGTCTAAATTTATAGGAAACGAGGGGTGCAACTTGAAAAGTTGCAAAATCCAACTCAAAACTGAGGGTCTTGACTTGAAAGGAGTTGCAATGGATTCAGTGGAGTTAATGCGTGTGGGATAACAAACCCCTCGTTTAAAATTATTATCAATAAATATATATATTATATATATAATTCCCAACAATCCCCACATGAATGGAGAATGCCAAGTTTAGAAACTATGCATAAAGCTGTGTGATTATGGCCCAAATTAGCGACATCCCGAATAAGTAGGTTTCCCTTTGAACTTTTCGTAGTGAACATGCTCTTCAGTATACTCGTCAATCGGTAGATCACGATATCTTTAGGCAAGTCGACTTTTGGGTGTATACTAAGACAATATAAGTCACACAACTAACTCTTAGCCGCTTTTTGGTTCCTCGGCCTAGCTGTGTTCGTTTTTAGCCGCTGAACCTTGCTTTGGTCTCATGAGTGTTTAGAGGCGCGCTGCTTTTCATTCTCCTTGAAGTGGCTCCACGGCTGCACTCACATAGGTGATTCCTAAACGTGTATTAGTAAAAATACCATTTGATCGATCTTATGTCAAACTTAGAAATCATTAAAAACACTTTCATTTTAGGTTTATCCTTATTTACGAACATTGTCTCATCATGAGAATGGATTTAATAAATTTACGGCAATATTGGACCATCAAACACAACTTTGTTTCTCTTTGAACCTAGATCTTGGGATCTCAGTCTACTAGGTAGAGTTAAATTCATGATGATTTGTCTAGGCCACGGTCCCATTCCCTCGATGATTTTTCAACTAACTCTCTAGATAGGCGCTTTTGTTAATGGATCCCGAACACGTTATCTTTTGATCTTACGTGTCCAATTGAGATAACTCCGCTTAGAGATTAATTGTCTAACAGTGTTATGTGTCACGTACGCTCTCGGCGAAATTTCATCTATGGCACCCCAGACCCTTCGGCCAAATAACTGCATCGATGTAGCCGCTTTATCGGAGTTAGCGGTTTGGGCGAGCGGAATATCTTCTGAAATTCGAGCGTGAAACACATTCAGAAGCACACATCAGAAAGCTACTTGAATTTAAACCATTGTAGAGCGGGCGTGCAAGTTTGCTTAGAAGATTTCCAAGACATTGCTCCGCTTAGCTGGTAAACACATATCCGCTGGTGATGGATTTGCTGATTGAGCCGTGTCAATTTGCATCACTATAACCTTCAATCAACTGCTTTGGATAATTTTTATGTCTGAAAGCAAAATTTTGGGCTATGTTTTAAATAATATCCCAAAACACGTCTCATTGCCATCTGATCTTTGTTTTATTTGGATTACTAGGTAGCCTATGACTAAGTTTACTTATTACCTGTGTCTCCCGAGTGATCTGATTCATGATGTACATTAGACATCCTAAAACTTTAAAGCGTAATCCCACTTGAGATTTCCACTTTCACCTTTGTTCTTTGCAAAGAGCACAAGGTTTAAGTCTATTGGCATTTTCACTTATTTGAAATTCAAATACTTTGATTTATCCAAGTACTTTGTCAATATAGTGAGGCTTGTGATAGGCCCAGACCTTGAGGGGAGTTACGCGGGTTTTATACAGAATAAAATCTGCAACTCCTAAGTCTTTCATATCAAATGATTTGGATAGCATTAAGGTTTGCTGTGTGGCATTTATGTCGATAATATTTTGTAATATTAACATGTCATCCACATATAGACAAACAATGACCTCATGATTAGGAATTATTTTTATATATACACACATTTGTAGCACTCATTAATCTTGAATCCATTTGACAACATTACTTTGTCGAATTTTGCATGTCATTGTTTAGGTCGAAGCACATTTAAGTCATACAAAGACTTAATAAGTCGACAGGGCTATTTTTCTTGTCGGGGACAATAAGCCCTTCGGGTTGTTCCATATAAATTTTTCCTCAATTCTCCATTTAAAAGAAAATTTATTTTCACATCCATTTGATGGATTTGAGAAGATCATACAATGACAAGCAATTAACAATCGAATAGATGTAATTCTTGTGGCCAGGTAATTATGTATCAAAGTAGTCAAGACAACTTCTTTTGTCTAAACCCTTTGACAACTAGTCTTGCCTTATTATACTTGTCAGCTAGTACCATCATCTCAATTTTCTTTTAAAATCCATTTATATCTAATGAAGCATTTCTGGAGGAAGATCAACAATTCCCACGTATGGTTATTCAATATGGATTCAACTTCCTGTATTTGCTTCTTTCAATATTGAGCTTGAGAAGACTTCATTGCTTCCTTAATAAAAGTTTGAGGGCTCATTTTCACTTGAAAGCTAGAAAATCGACGAAAGATTTGGAGTACCCTTTGATGTTTACTACGTCGTGGTTCCTCGATATTAGAGGCACATTTTCCTCGGTAATTTCCAGAATTAAGCTTGGAACTTTCACCAAGTGTTTGCAACCCCATTCTTATACGGAAAATGTCTTTAAAGAATTCGGCATTATCGGATTCTATTGTGTATTAGAATGAATATCGAATTTGATTTATAAACCCGAAAACGATATGCTTTACTATTATTAGCATATCCGATAAAAATACAATCTATTGTTTTGATCCTATTTTAACTTTGTTTTCGGTTAGGAACTTGTACTTTTGCTAGACACCCCCACACTTTGAAGTAATTCAAGTTTGGTTTTCTACCTTTCCATTTTTCATATGGAATGATTTGTGTAATAACTACTTGTAGGGTACTCTATTGGTATACATTGTATTTATGGGGCAGCTTCCCCCGCGATTGAGGTAAACCAAAACTTAGTAACCAAAGCATTCATCATTTCTTTCAATGTTCGATTCTTTCTTTCGACAACTCATTACATTTGTGGTGTATCACGAATGTCATTTGATGAATAATTCCATTTCTGAACATATTTAAATGGAAATTCATATTCACCGCTTTCTATCAACGATCATTTTTAATCTTTTTTATTAAGTTGATTTTCAACTTCAATTTATATTGTTTGAATGCATCCAATTACCTCATCTTTGCTATTAAGTAATAACCATAACAATATCTAGTGTCGTCCAGTAAAGTTGCCAAAATACTTTTTTTCTGCAGTGAGATAGTATTGACTTCATATCGCGGAATGTCGTATGAATCAAGTCGAAGGTTCGGGAATTCCCTTTCAAGGCGAATTATAGGGATGTTTTTACAGGGTGATTCAACACATACTTGACGTTCGTTCATACATTCAAACTTTGGCAATATTTCCATGTTTATCATTTTAAGCAAAGATTTGTAATTAACATGTCCCAAACGTGCATGCCATAAATTATCCGACTCAAGTAAATAAGCAGAAGAATCATTATTCTTATTATTATTGATTGTCATTACATTGAGCTTGAAAAGGCCATCGCTAAGATAACCCTTTCCAACATACATATCATTTTACTTATTACAACTTTATCAGAAACAAATACAACCTTAAATGTCGTTTCTTGGCCAAGGAAGTGATGTCGAGACCAAATTCTTGCAGTTTCGGGCACATGGAGGACATTCTTTAGTGTCGATTTTGCCCGATGTCATTTCGAGGAGAATATTTCCAGTTCCTTCTATCTTGGAAGTTGAGAAGAATTTCCCATATGCGGAGTTCTTCACCAAAGGTCAGGCGCGAAGCATAGGAAGAAAACATCCCTTGATACTTTCAGAAACATGAGCGGGTAGCGGCGAGTCGATCCGCGTTCCTTTGGGTTTCCTACCAAGTTGCACTCGGAAAGAAAAGCACACAAATCTTCAATATCCATATCATCGGTTTCGACAATATTGGCTTGACCTTTATTCTTATTTTTATTTTTAGGTACCACGACGTCAGGGACCTATGTCTTGATTACCACAATTATAACGACTTCCTTTGAATTTTTATTGCTATTATTGTGGTTCTTTCGGACCATAGTTCTTCTTTCTTTTCTTTGCATTGGGAGGCGAGATTCAGTAACTATATTTGCTCTGATATGGATAATTACCTAAGGCTTCTTTTCCCGGCATACTGTTGTCTTCTTGATTTTAATCGGACGATCGGGTCTTGGCGTCATCTCCTTACGCTTGTGTTTCAAGTAATTTTAAAGTCCTTCCATGCGGGAGGTAACTTTTCTATAAATCACGACCACTTGGCTTCATTAATAATCATTCCTTCGTTAAGAAGATGAAACGAATTATTACTTGAAGTTCTTGGATTCAATCTGCTTGACCTTGGTATCAACCATTTTATAATCAAATTTGGTACCATAAATTTCTTTTAAACCAAATCTTCAGGCATATACTTTTCTCGAGGTGCTTCCCATAATTCTTTGGAAGTATTAATATTGCTGTAGACATTATATAGAATATCATCTAACCCGCTCAAAATATAATTTCTGCAAAGGAAGTCGGAATATTTCCAGGCTTCAATCACAAGAAATCTATCTTTTTCGGGCACTTGTTCATTCGGGTTCGGAACCTCTTCTTTGATGAAATTTTGCAGACTTAGAGTCGTTAGATAGAAGAACATCTTTTGTTGCCATCTTTTGAAGTCTGGGAAAACTTGCCGGGTTTCTCACGTAGGTGCAAGTGCGTGTGTAACAGTTTGGAATTTGCGGAGTGTTCATTTCGAGATCCATTACGAAAATTAAACCAATACTTTATTAGTAAAATTACTAGTATCAACTTGGAGTAGAAAATCACAGATTTTTTAATCTCCTTCACGAATTCTTGAGTAAAAACCACAAGGTTTTAATCTCAATAGGGTACAGAGAATCAGAGATTTTAGTCTCTAAATTTTGAGTGAAAACCACGAAGGTTTTAATCTCGGTAGGAGTAGAAAATCCACAAAAGATTTTAGTCTCCTAAATTTTGAGTAAGAAACCCTGGGTTTTAATCCTACGTAGGAGTAGAAAATCACAAAGATTTTAGTCTCCAACAAATAATAATAATAATAGAGCCCAGGAAATTAAATAAATGAATAAATAAATCCAAGTAGAAAACCCACAAAGGTTTTGAGTCTTTGGAAACTTGATTAAATAAGCAAATAATAATTCAAGTAGAAAACCACAAGGTTTTTAGTCTTGGAAGAATTAAAAACAAGTAGACGGAAAATAATAATAAATAAATGAAATAAAATTCATTAAGATTGTTATTTAGTAATATATATTATTATAGCAATTAAATAATATTATAACATATATTAATTGAAAGCAATTAAAATGAATAAAGTTATAACAAAAAAATAAATAAATAAATAAAAGTTAAAGCAATTAAAAATAATAAAAGCAACAAATAAATAAATATCATAAGCAAATGCAATAAATAAGCAGAGCCAACACTTGAATTCCAACTGTTTGAATTCATAAGAGGAATTTTATTCCCTTTCACCGGTACCCAAAGGTTAATGAAATAATTCCTCCATGATAGAGCGGTTTTAGAACACTAGGTGTAGCGGTACTTCAGCAGTAGAGTGAAATTTAGAGCCCCTTGAGCGGAGTGAATCACACGACTGCAGAAGAATTTGAAAGGAGAAAGGAAAATGCAATATGCGATTTTCAAATGCACGAAAAATGTGAGTTTAGTAAATGTGGGGGTATGCGATTTATAGGAAGCCCAGAGAGTGCTGGCTTGAAGTTGCGATCAAAGCTCCAGGGAGTGCAACTTGAAAAGTTGCAATGGTTAGTGGAGTTGACCAATGTGGGATAACAAACCCCCTCATTTCCATTCAACACCAAATATATATATATATATATACATATATATATATATATATATATATATATATATAAAAACTTAGTTGACCATTCTGATAACTTTGTGAAAATATTAAAGTTTTTTTGAAAAGTTTTTTTTTTTTAAATTTAGAACAATTTAATATTAGATAGAATAAAATTTTCTTTTAATTTAAATTTTATTTATTTTTAAAAAATAACTTTTATTCATTTTTTAAATCATAACTTTTATGTATAGTACTTTATTTTTAATTAATTTGTATTTTATATTATTATTTCTTAAAATAAATCTAAAAATAAGAACAATATAATATTTTATTTTTAACTATTTTTTATTTATTCTATTAAAGAAATTGGAAAGAATTTTATGAGAATACCATTTAATCAAAATTTTGGCTTTTAATTGATTTTTCCAATTACATTGCTATATAAGAAATTCCTTAATAAAAAAAGTATCATATGACAAGCTTAAGAATATATTTATTCCTTTCAGAAGCTATGTCCAAGGAATTTTAGAGGTTTTATGGAGAGTTAATTTGTAAATTTTTGAGGGTGGGCTCTGAGCCTTAATTCTCCTCTAATGTCACTTCTAAAGCTTCTCGACGGAGTTTGGCATTCTCGACGGTTTGGCATGGTGCTCGAGCATCACGCACCTTGAAAATTCACCCGACGCATCTTGTCTCCTTTGGTTCATTCTCCCTTTCATCTGCCATTTATTTGCATTTACTTACTTGTCCTGTTTATGTAATAAAAGACAACGTCTCCCATTTGGTGAGTCTAGTCTAACGAGTCATGGTCCCCTTGATTTGGTTTACATTGATGTTTGGGGGCCATCACCTATCTTGTCAATTGATGGTTTCAACTATCACATTATCTTTGTTGATCATTTTACAAAGTATTCTTGGTTATATCCCTTAAGATTAAAATTTGTTGTGTTTATCATTTTCCGTCAATTTAATTAAGGTTGTTGTTGAAAAATATTTTCATCGCTTAATTATTTCAATTTATTATGATGGAGTTCGAGAATATACTGCCCTTAAATCCTTCCTTAATACTCTAGGTCGGCATCTCAAACTCCACACCTTACAGCTCCCCCGACACAACGGCATCATTGAGTGAGGCGTCACGAAACACATTGTGGATGCGAAACCCAACCCTTCTCCATCAAGTCCCTCTCATCAATATTGGTCTATGCTTTTCAAAACTCTTTCATTTTATTTAATAATTGTCTCCTACTCAATTCTTTGTTTTCCTTGCCTATGAAAAATTATTTCATCAAAAGCAAATTACAATAAATTGTAAGTATTTAGATATCTATGTTTTCCTTGGCTAAAACAATATATGTCTAATAAGCTTGAACAAAAATCCTCTCCATGTCTTTTCATGGTTACTCTCTTCACCAAGTGCTTACCTCTATTTCGATGTTCACACTCACAAAATTTACACTTCTTGTCATGTTCGGTTTGTTGAAACTCAATTTCATTTTTCTAACTCAATGTCTATTCTAGACTCTACATGCCCTTCTCCTTCTTAGACTTTGCCATCCTCTTCCTTTCCTATTGCCTCACTATCCTCTATACTACATCCAGCACCAGCTCACCATCTCCTAATTGCTTCCACTAGCCCTTTACCGCGACCATCCATAGCAGCCATGCCTATAATTTCAACGGGATTAGGTACTTCTCAATCTTCTTCACTTCCTATTTCAGTATTTTCTCCCCACTATCTCCAATTCCTACCACGACCCCCTCAGCACTTGTATCTTCTTCACCTCCTCCATTAGCCCCTCTTCATCCTTCCAAACCCCATCCCATTCCATGGTTACTCGTTCGAAGAACAACATCTTCAATCCTAAATAATTATACACTGTCACCACCAATCACCCTCTTCTTGATTCTATTGAACCTACATGTGTCTCTCAAGTAGTAAAAAGTGTTGCATGGAGGACTGCCATATCTGATGAGCTTATTGCCCTTCTATGTAATAGTACTCGGGACCTTGTTCCTCCTTCACATTCTCAAAATGTTGTAGGCTATAAATGGGTGTTTCGCATCAAACGAAATCCAGATGGCACCATTTTAAAGTATAAAGCTCGCCTTGTTGCCAAGGGCTTCCATCAACGACCAAGTGTGGATTTTCATGACACTTTTAACCTTGTTGTTAAGCCTGCCATAATCCGCCTTATTCTTACTCTTTCTTTATCTCATGGCTGGCCTCTTCGCCAATTGGATGTTAATAATACTTTCCTACATGGTACATGTTAGTTATAATATGACAACTAAATTTGCACAAGTATACACATCGCTAACAAGTAATAAAGTGATAAGTGGGTTATTGTTCCCACGAGGATTGTGCTATTAAGTAATCTAACTTTAATTCTATCTGGATGGACAAATCTAGGTTGAAAATAAGATAAACTAGCATTCAAAATATTACCCTAAGTTACCAACGAAGACTCAAGACTCAATAAAGAAAACCTAAAACAATCTAAAATCCTCAGAGTATCGATTTCACCAAGATTATAATTAATTGAAGGAATTTGAATTTAAATGAGTGCATTTTGTTTACTTGTTGTTGGCGGATATCACTTTAGTTGTAATTGATATTTCTAGTTTTCAATACATCACTTGAGTTTAGGTCAAGGTCATCTCTACCCTAACCACTAAACTCAAGAGTTATTAAGCTTAAGAATCCTATTTATCATGTTAAACCCTAGGATATCTCTACCTCTAGGTGTTGAACAATAATTCATATAGGTATCTTGCGATAAATCTGGCTTCTCAGCCTAGATTCGAAAGCAAATAATCAAAAAGGTAGTGATCAACAAACTATTTGTAATGAAAACTATATGAATTACCCAGTAAATAATAACTATACTTAAGAATTAATCCAAAGTTCTAAAAATCAAATCAAATCAAGGCTACATCATAGCCATAGGAAAACAAACTAAAACATACAAAGAACAAAAGAAAACATAAAGGGAGAACATAAGATAGAAAAGAGGAAATTTTGGGTTTTGATGAAGAATCTTCATCTCCTCCTCGGATCTCTCGTCGGTGAGGCTTCAATTCGACCACAAGACTCTCGTCGTCATTCCCGCAATCTCAGCTCCTCTCATCGAGCGAAAATTTTCCCTGGGGTTTTCCTAGGGTGTTTTCCTAATCCTCAACTACGTCACAACTCCTCTCTATTTTCCTCTTCACTTCTCCAAGCCATAACTTTGTTGCCCGAACTCCAAATTGAGCAATATTTGGTCTCGTTGAAAAGCTTATAGAGTATCAAATATGGATGGTTCCAGAGAGAACACTTTAGAGCTGATAATAAAGACGGAATCAACAAAGTATGCAAACTAGTCAAATTTTGAGCACTCTTCTCTTCTTCCTTCTTCTAAAAGCCATAACTTGATCATTTGAAGTCCAAATTGAGTTATTAAGGGCTCTTTAGAAAGCTTGGGAAGTCTAATATTCATAAATAAAAAGATTGGATCCATGGGAGGTCATTCTACAACTGAAAATATTGAAATATAATAGTTGTTGCTGCATATGGAATTTGCTAATTTCTGTATTTGACGCCTTTTTGCTATGTTTTGATCCCGTTTTCACTCCTTTAGCTCTAGACTTGCCCTCCATCAAAATATGAGAGAAACAAGCATTAAAAACTTTGAAATCACATTAAAAACATGTGTATGATAGGGGTGTGATAAATAATAAATTCATGTAGTTACACTATCGTGCACTTTAGGAAGAAAGTCCTTCTGCAACAACCTCCTAACCCATTCAAGTAGTAATAATCCTTCCTTTCTCTTTCTGTTTGTCTCAACATTTTTTAAATCTAAAGGATGGCCGGGGATCTTCACTACTTCCTTGGAATTGAGGTGCTTCCCACACCATCTAGATTGCTCTTAACCCAGCATAAGTATTTCCGAGATTTACTTGAAGACCAACATGCATGGTGCTAAAGAGTGTGCCACACCCATGACTTCCACTCAAATTCTTCAACTTAGTGATGGTTCTCCTCCCATTGATGCTACCCAAATTTAGGCAAGTTGTTGGCGCGTTGCAATATCTATCCTTGACACGCTATGACACCTCCTTCATCGTCAATCGCTTGGCTCAATTCATGCATTGCCCATCACAAATCCATCGTTCTATTGCCAAGCGTGTTCTCCATTACTTGAAGTCCACCATTCATCCTGGTCTTTTTCTCAAGCGTCATCAACCTCTTAATCTCACAACCTTTACAAGGGTTGATTGAGCTAGTGATTGTGATGATCAAAAATCAACTTCTGCTTACATTCTTTATCTTGGTGGGAATGCTATCTCTTGGTGCTCCAAGAAATAGAAATATGTGGCATGTTTTTCCACCGAAGCAGAATGTCGAGCCCTTGCCTCATGTGCCATGGAAGTACTTTAGCTTAAGCAGCTTCTCAATGAGTATGTTGATTACTCTTTATCTCCAATTTTTTTTTTTTGTGATAACATTGGTGCAACATATCTTTCTATCAACCTTGTTTTCCACTCACGAATGAAACAATTTTCTATTGACTATCATTTTGTTCGTTATCATGTGGCTCGTGGATCATTTAATGTCGCTCACATCTTCGCAAAAGACCAGCTTGCATATGCTCTCACTAAGCCATTGTCATCACTTCCATTTCGGCTGTTGTGCTCTAAGATCGGTGTCTCCAATGGGAGCATTGTCTTGCGGGGGCCTATTAGAGAACCATCCGTATTAGACTCCATCGATGCATCATCAATAAACAATCCCTCCATTCATCTATTGTAACAAACAAGTTCAAATTTAAATATTTGTTTGTAACCTCCCCTGAATAAGTGGCCGACATTATCATGTAGAAAAAAAAAAAAAAAAGAAATATATATATATATATATATATATATACACACTATATGTAAGTTAAAACACAGCCAGAAATAAATAGCTTCATCTTCTCATCTTGTTGCTTATTATAGACCTCTTTGAAGGCATGTTTTGGAAACTAGTGGTTATATTGATGATGCTTTTTATTTTGATTCCTAACGTGTTCTTATTTTTTTTAAACTCTTTTGATCTAGATTTATCTTTGTTATTTTATTCTTACCACCCCCTTGTTCCATGTTTTCATAGAGTTCCCAAGCTTTATCACGAGGAGGTAACTTTTCCTCCTATTTGCTAATATATTGACACATTGTGGACAATTTTTAATTATTTAGGGGATGGGTATGCATTTTTATTGAGATAACTTTCTTTTTTATGGAAATTAGTGTCTTCAATCCAATTTTTTCAAAATTTTGCATGATTGGTTGTGTGCTTATTTTTCTTTTGAATGATTGTGTTGGTAGTTGTTGTTGGTGCCTTATTTATCTCATTAGGTATTGACTTTGATCTGTTGAGATTAGTAGCAGAGTTGGGATACTTTAGTGTTTGCTTGATCTTGGATTTAAGGATCCTTTGGTTGTGGGCAACTTGGTTATGAAAGTCCCCATGCTTTTTACCTAATTATTTCTACTTTGGCCTTGCCACACACTAAGCACACTAGATCCTTAGTATATGTTTAGTTGTCAACACACTTTTCTGAACACACTTATCCTTTGTAATTTATTTATGACTTTAGTAGTGTTGGGACACCTTCCAAAAGAAAGGCTAATGTACTTACTACTCAAAAATCATGAGAAAAGATAAGAAAATGAGAGAAAAGAACAAAAGAAGTTATGAAATAAGTCAAGATTGATCCCGATCGGGAAATCTCAGTGCAGTCCCCAGGGCCTTCTTAAAGCCTAATTCCCTAAGCTAATTGGTTGAGAGTCATTGATTTCACTACTTATTACATAAAACATAAGATGAATTTATTTCATAAGTAGGTGTTGTAAAACCCGGTAAAAATTTAATTTTTTTGAAAAAGGGTAAAATGGTAATTTTGGTTGGAAACTGAAAATTTTCTAGATCTCGGATGACGAAATGGACTTCGTCTCACGAAATCTAGTTACCTAGTCAAATTTCATCGGATTCCGAGACAATCGGAATTTCACGTTTTTCGAGACATCAGGTGTCGGGTGACACATGGCAGGACCATGTGGATGCCACATGGCACCCTAGGGGCTAGACACATAGCATGATAACCACGTGTTGGAGCAAATTGGGATAAATGGCTCACATTGAGCCATGTGTCACATGAGAAAATAAATGGAAATGAAAAAGATTAAGAAAAATGGGAGAATGACAAATGGCAAAGGAGGAAGTGAGGAGGAAGTTTCCCACTTTTGGGACCATTCGGTTGATACAATCCAAAGGAGAAAAAGAAAAGAGAAAATGAAGGAAAAGAAAGAGATGAGAAAATGAGGGAAAATGAGATTCAAACAAATAGAAAAGAGACAATTCGATGGGATAAGATAAGACCAAAAGAGAAAAGAAATAAAAGGGAAGAAAGAGGAAAGCTAAGAAAAAAAAAAGGAAAAAATCAGACATAGCGGAAGCAAACGAGGAGAGAGAGAGAGAGAGAGAGAGAGAGAGAGAGAGAGAGAGAGAGATGAGAGAAAAAAAATGAGATTTTCCGGCGTTAGACGTGATGGTTCGACGGTCAGGAAAAGTCGATCCACGCGCCATGACTACGCGTGAGTACGAAATCGTGGGTTTCGTCAGAAGCCATGAGGTAGAGGAATTTTTACTTGGAATATTTTTAGCCCTAAAAGCATGTAATGACATATAGGTTGTCTTCGGGACCGTGATAGGCCGTGTGATTTGGTTCCAAGATTTTGGGGCCCGAATAGTGGGAATTTTAGGATTGGTTTAGCGGGTCCCGGAGGCGGGTTGAGGTTTGGTTTTGATCCGGGCGATGTAGCCGGGTTTTTGTGGTGTGTTTTGGTATCCACATTAATTCGTGATGAAGTTGTGAAGGACGAAGGTGCCACATTTTATATGAATTCGAGATTTGGGCTGTTTTGTGTGTATTGTTGGAAAAATAAATAATATGTTGTTGTGTGTAAAAATCATGTTAATACGTGCTTGCGTGATGTATTAACATGTAAATTGTGATGAATGGAAATTATATGTAGGAAATATAATTATCGAATTTATAAATGTTGTATGTAGCATGACATAACATAAAATGGCATGGATGCATTTCATATACTGTGCTCCACATGTACGTTAAGTCGGGTGGGTGCGCGTAGTGCTTGTTATTCACCATTCGTGGTGAATGTGTAGTGGCTTCGGAATGGGACCACGTCTAAAATCCAAGACTCATGTTTGTATAAAACAATAATAAATATAAATCACGTGTGTTTGGGCGATAACAGAGATGGGGGTGAATCCCTCCACGAGGTGAAAGACCAGGTATATCAGATTGAACACATGATCACCGGCGATAAAAGCCCGTAAAAATGTTGGAAGGCATGCAACGATTCTGCGGTGTGACCCCGAAAAAGATGTGATCCATGAACAACACACGGGGATTTGATAAAAAAATTCAAGTGAATATTGGAGGGTTGTCCAATAGTTTAAGTCATTGATGAAACACCAATGATTGGTTTTCACACTTGGCATTGCAGGTGTGAGGGAGTCAGTTGGGACTCAAGTTGTGGGCATGAGGAGTCTTATCTCATGCATGACACATAATATTCCATATAGGATTGCATTATTTATATGCAATGTGATTGGACGTTTTCATGATTGCCATTGCATGTGCATTTTAGGTGGGGAGTAGCCCTTGTAGGAAGATTTTCTACTGGGCATTGCTCACCAGTTGTGGGACCCTTTCGGTCTGAGGGTGTACGGGGAGGCAGCAACCGACGGGCCGTGATTGTGAAGAAGGTCGATGTGTGGCCTTGATATTACCTTTAAGTAACATTTTTGTAAAAATATTTTGTATAAAAGAATTGTAACTAAATTCTTTTGAGACTATTGTCTAAATAGTCGGGTATGTAATTATGGTAAGAGGGTCGTCATCGGACTCTTACGGACTGTAATTAAGCGTCTTATTTTCATATTTTAGATTTAAATGTGAATGAATGAGTCCGAGTAAAGGGATGTATATTGGGGATATGGACATATGGACCACACAATAGGTCGATATACATTGAGACCTTGGATGAGTTATGATTATCTTTGTTATACGGGTTCATATGTTGGGTAGAGCTTCGAAAAAGAGATTGCTCGTGTAAAGAAAATGGATCTCGATAAAATCAGGACACAACAGGTTTGGTATCGAGTCACGAAATCACTTGAGAATTTCGCGGGTTGATGGAGTTATGTGGGACCTGGATTTGGGGCGTCACAGGTGCCTTAGGACTTGTGTTTTTCAAGTTAAGTGTTGGGAGTAAAGTTCGAGGGAACTTAATGCCTGATGCCCTTAACCAACTGGTGGGGAGTCATCGATAAATCTCTGCTACATGGACCATCCTCTAAATACTCTTGGCATTGCGCTGTAACACCCCAAAAATACCCTAGAATTTTATAATAAAAATTATTATATGTCGGATATAGAAATTGAGGCGGCTGGTATTTTAAGAATTGTTAAATAGATATTGTATAAATGATTATATGGCTAAGAGCCAAATGCAAATATAATATACTAAATGAGAATTGATTACACCCGGAAATTTACCCAAGTGAAAAATTGCAAATTTGTAAATGTGAAAAATGAGGACCTAAATGTCATAATATAAGAAGAGCATATATCCAAGAGGAATTAAGATAAATTAATGTGTAAATAGAAGAAGAAGAAAGATTTAGAATGCAAATAAAAAAGAATTGTGCCTTTTTCTGATTGAGAGAAAGTGGAGGGGTGAAAGTAATTGTGGATTTCAAAGGATAATAATATTAATAAATTGTCAAAATAGTTCAGGGAATCTCGAAAATTCTCTAGATCTCGGATGACAAACGGATTTGTGTAAGATTAAATTAGTACCAGCGAAATCTTAAATGTGATATAGAAAATTTTAGTTGAATTCGAGAACCGGTCGAATATTTCACGATTTCTAGGCTGACGAGTGTAAGAGTGGGGAAACACAGCGGGATTTTTAGAAAATCTCGAAAAATGGAATATATTTAAGAATATTCAATTAGGATAAATGGGGTGAAAGCGGGGATGAAATAATTTGTTTAGGGCTTGGCCGATCCGAGTGGAAGAAAAAGGGGACATGTGGGTCCCACTTAAAAAAAAAAATAAGATAAAAATCCAAAAGAAAAACTGAAACGGACAGAGTGCGTGAGGTGAGGAGGAATTTTATTTTATTTTTATTTTCTCTCTTCAATTCTTTCTTGAATTTCTGAATCGGGCTGAAGCTAGGAATTCGTCAGGGCAGGCGAGAAGTGCTCTGTGACGAGGACTACGTGGATACAAAAGCGTGAGATTTCGCAGAATTGAGGTAAAATTCGGAAATCCCAAATTTTGATTTCCACCAGTCACGACGTTACGATGGTCGAATTTTTAGCGAATGAGAGTTAAGTACTCATGGCGAACTACGGCGTGGAATGCAGAAATCCGCGGGATTTCGCCGTATTTCCACGTGAATGAATAGTAAATACGTAAATGAATAGTGAATACGTAAATAAATAGTGAAAACATAAATGGTAGAAATATAAAAATTAGTATGGAACTAAGTAAGGAACTCTGTTTTTGGTGTTCTTGGACTCTATGGAAAGCTCATTGAGTCAAGAATCCATATATATATAGCTTGTTGAAATTGGAACTCAAATTAAACTCCACAATGGAGTCTAACAAAACCACTAGCCACGCACTAAAAATATTGTTCTTTAATGGTTTTTGGAATAGGGGCTGACGGAGAAAAATAAACTAAGTTTGAGATTACGAGGATTGGAATGAAAGGTCACGATTTTTTGGGTTTGTTCTATCTTATCCTATTCTCGTTTCAAGATTTGAACTATTTGTTCTAAATGTATAAAAAAGGCATATTGATTTATTTAAATTGATTTGAGGAAATTGACTGTGAAATGAATTGCATATGAAAATTGCATGACTATTGAAAGTGAACTATTTATACAAATGTACATATTGTACTGTACTTTGTTATAAAAGATTTGAACGTCCTTAATAGAATGTTACTTAGTTTAGTTAGGTAAGTAAGGATAGATTGGTATACCAATAGGAATTGATAGAATCACTATGCGGGAATGATTGTATTGATGTGTCACTCAGATCTTGACTAGCGGGATCGTATGTCGATGAGTGTTCACTGTTGATTGTTATAACCGATCCCGTTAGCCCGAGGCGGGACCATGCGTGTTATAAAGCGGGTTTTATACCAGACACCGCGACTTAAGCGGGATAGGTGTCGATGACTACGATATCTATTATATCGAAAACATAGGTTAAATTCGTTAAAGGGCATGGCCCAGGCCCGATTAGCATAAGCGAATTGATTGGCATAGCTGAATTGAATTACCAAATGAATTGAATTTGTGAGCATATTTGAATTGATTTGAGATTAGTAAATATTGAATATGAAAGTGTATTTTTGGATGATCGATGAAACGCATGGCGATTGTATATATAAAAAGTATATGTATTATGACCCATTGATCATCCATAAGGTTTGAAAGTTTTGAATTGTTAAATTGCATGATTTGTTTTAATTGAGCGAAGAATGGATTTGTATGGAACCACTAAGCATGAAAATGCTTGGCGTATTGTTTTACTAATGCGCAGTCACCCAGGAGGTGATAAATGAGTGATCGAGACGGGACCCGAGATCGGAGGCGTCGGAATTCACTTGAAGGAAATTTCGGGTATGCTCAGACGTACGATAATTCCATGTTTTCTTTTGGATATTGATATTTTGTAAAAACAATTTGAACTCTGAACATCTATTTTTATAAATCATTTTGAAAATGTTTGAATGCCTTCATTGTAAAGGTATTTTGTTAAATGTTTATGGGCTTGCCCAATTTTGAAATCGCTTCCGCAAAGATTGGATTTTGAATGATTGAGTGAATGAAATGTGTTTTAAAATGGGTGTTACAACTGCTTAGCCTTAGTTATATAATAAAAGGTTGCTTTTGACCTACTCTAGCTAGTTCATCATCTATTTTTGCAAAGTTGAGTTAGGTTTAGTTTGAAGGAGAGATTTGGTACTTTGTCTATGCTTGGGAGCTAGTCACATTAATACCAAGGTCCACCTAGAAAGGTTAGATAAGGAATTGGGGACAACCATACCTTATTCACCATATCATTGGAGACCTTGTCCATTAGAGATAGTAAACAACTTGGGATCCCGATGAAGCTCAAATTTAGATAAACCAACCTCAATGCCTAATGCCTTTTGGATAACTTTGGCACCTTCATAACTCCATCTTTGTTTTTATTTGATTACTTTGGTTTTCATTAGGTTTTAGTTATTTTTCATTCTTTTGATCAATACTCTCTATATTTCACTTTTTCCATTGCTAAGGGACTAGTGATAAGTTGGTTGGGGTGTGATTCTTGCTCAAAGGTGACATTTTTGAACGCTTAATTCACATACTTTTGGGTCCTTTTGAATAGCAATTATGCTTTCTTAGCCACTTTGACGAGTTGTTGGTCTCGAACTCTTGAACTAATGTTTCCTTAGAGTATGTGCTATTTAGAAGCCTTTTTAGGTGTGATTTTAACTCTTGGGAGCATGGAGTGAAGCCATGAAGACTTGGGAGAGGAAGAAAAGCATCGAAAGCTGAAGAGAACTAATTTCGCTCTTACCCACGCTACAAGTGAGAGCTAGCATGTATTTTGAAGATCTTTTCTGATTTATTTCTATTTTTGGGCCTCCTAACATGTTGTAAAGGATATGAAAACTATGTAACTTGCCCTAAAAGGCCCAAGGGACGTGATTTCGTGTATAGATGAAGGGAGGTAAGATAAAAAAACATATACAATTATTGATTTGATTGTTACTTTGTTTTTTCAATTTTTCAATAAAAAATTTCCTTTCTTTTGTTTTCCATTCTGTTTTTGCAAGGGTTACCTTCAATCTATGGCATGTTTCTACCCTAGAATGAGTGGTAAAATCATATGTTAAGGATAATCTGAATCTAGACTTACGAGTTGAGGTGATCAGCCAGGCACAAGCATAATGAAGAATTTTATTAATTCAATCATGAAAAAGTCCCAAATAGGTTGGACCAATCAAGCCTTAAAGCGCCTTTAAATAACTACACCTTTAAAGATTAAAATGTACAAGAACAAAGTGGATTTTATCTCATCTGTTAGGTATCAGAGTTAACATAATTAAATATTTGAAGGACATTTGAGATCCACTATAAAACATATCATGAGTCAATTGTACTTTACGGTAGTTTGAGTACTTTATGATTAGGCAAATGATCTTGATTAGAACGTTAGATGTACAAAATCTTCTAATTGCATAAGCAAAATTAGGTGTGGTATATCTAAGTCTATTGAACTCCTAATGATCTGAGCATACTTAAGTGTAAAACTTAGGGAAATTTCATAATAAATGAGGGAATCATTAATTTATTGTTCTCTTGGTTGTTAAAAAAATTAAACTGTTCACTATTCACAAAAGTGTGCTTCTATTGATAAAGGCGGAACCTTAACCAATCTTTATTAATTAATAACTAATTGACTTATCGCTACATAAAACACACTTTTATGACGTACCTGTCGTACCAGTGCATTAAATTATGTGTTAGAAGTTGATTTATCAAAAGAAACGTAATGTGGGATTCCAAGTGGTGTGTATCGCTCGAAAATTAAAGAGTTATGATCTCTTGATTAGGATGACAATTTCGTGGGTATCTTAGATCCACTCTGACCTATTAAATTAAATTAAATTAAATAACTAAATTATTAAGTATCATTTTTAAAATAATTTTTATTATTTAAATTAGTGTTAATAACAAAACAATGTTATTTTAAATAATTAACAAAATCATATACTTAATTTAACTCCTAATATGATTATATCTTTTATTGTATAGAATTTTCAAACAAATATGATGTTTCATTATTATACGATTTGAGATGCAATTTTCTGGAAAAAAAATATTTTTATTTCAGGCATAAATGAAATTTATATTATTAACGATCTCTAAATTAATTAATAGATGATGATAACTCAACTTGACATCGAGGATATACATCTTGTGGCGTGAAATCACATATTATTGTGGATATAGCAGGGATGATGATGAAGATTAAGGGACATAGGAGTTTCATTTGATACTTTGGGTTGTTTTTTCTCAAATGTATTATTTAAATTATTACTTTATTGTATTGGTACTAATATTGCTTAAGTTAGTTTGGTACTTTAGTTATAACAATGTTCCTAACATTATTTATTTATTTGGTTTGTTTTACTATTGTTGTATTTGTTTAAACTCCCAATCATTTTACATATATTCCAATTATTATTATTTATTTTTATTTTAATAATAATTTTGTAAAATTAATTTTTTTGGCATTTTTTTTATGATTTTGACTCGTTTGCTTTGTTTTGATTGTAGCCACGCGCCCAGAGTTAGGTTGAGCCCGATTGGCGAGTCTCGAGATAAAAATGGGTCAGTGTAGATCCCATTTTGACCGCCAAACATGAAGTGATTAAAGCCCGACCTATTTACCTGCGCTAATTAAAATCTATAACATGTATGGGGGATCGGGTTTCCAAACTAATGCACACTTCCCTTACAGATATTAAAATTTCTGAAATATCCTTCATATATAAATATGCATTTCCTTTCCTTTCTCTCCATCCTCTAGGGTTTCATATCATACGCACCTCTGTTGATCTCATTTGGGGTTTTAAGCTACCGCCAATCTCATTTGGAGTTTTCAGCAACCGTCGACCTCGGGAATGTGAGTTTGGGATGTTCGATCATTCATTCTGTACTTGGGGTCGGGATAAAGGCCTTTTGACGCTCGAATTTGAAAGTAATTCCAAAAATCATTTGAAACCAAGATTTGATCATTTGTCTGTAGATGGAAGATTTTCTCGGTAAGTTACTCATATTTGAAACTTGTATATGTTTTTTTGTGGTTCTCACCTCCCTTCTCTAAGATTTTGCCGACTTCATCTCTACTCAACTTTTGATTACAGCGAGCTCGAATTAGATTCTCTCGATTCCTAATTCTAATAGTTTTATCGTCACAATGATTCTCTCTTTTTCTCCACTTTCACTTTGTTTTAGGCGATAGGATTACATAATCAAATTGTTTTTCAATTTCTATGCGATGTTGAATTTTCATCTTTCATCTTCTCTCTCTGAATCCAACCATGGCATCATTATTAAGTATAGCCTTGAGGACCCATATCTCTAATTTGATACAAATTTTAAGGGTCTTAATGGAATCCCAATTCTCACATCATTTTTTCCATGATGGATTAAAATTTCAATGCATTTTTTTTTATTTATGGGATTTTATTTTAAGGTCATTTTTAACTCTCAACCTTAAAACAATATGAGATGGGAAGATAACATTGTTGATGTAAAGATGTTGTGTGTATGGAGTTAAATAATGACATCATTCTTTAGGTCGGGTTGGGAATGGGATTTAATAGGCAGCAATGGGGAATACCCTACCCGCCCCCGCCCCACGGATTTGAAGGAAACCTTTTAACAATTTGGCCGGGTTTGAAACCTTCTATATGCCTGTCCCGAACCCGCGAATTTACCATTCCTACTCTTGATGGTTTGCAGCAACATAGTCTATTGAGTCGAATTGAAACCATAATATGGTGTAAAATTTCATAACTTACGATTTTTCTATCACATTCTACTCTTTTATATTTTATTGTTGTTTATTGATTCTTGCATATTAACATCCCGCGCTATGAAGCAACACACTTAACTAAGTAGCAACACACAATAACAATATGTACCTAAAAGCCATTCTCCATGTAAAAAGTATCATTGCTTATACAACACTTCTTTAATGGAAAATTGCACATAAAGTAGTAGGAAAGCGTGAATCTCAAAATTCTACATGAACATATAAATAATACTATAAGACAAAGCATGCTTATTAGCTTAAAATGACTTTTGATATAATAAAGCGAACATCGGTAAGAAGAGTACATTTTGTATCAACAAGATTACATTTGAGTGAAGGTAGCATCCAGGGCTGATCCAATTCGGTGATGTCATATTGACTACTCCTGCCAATTCCTGCCAGAAGACATAAATCTCACGCCCGACACTTTACAATTTCTTTCCTTTCAGGTGGCGAAACCATCATTGTTAGTGCAATTTCTTCCCATTGGTTATGCATCGTCTTGCCAAATGAGCCAATACATTGATCTCTTCTTATCTGCCCTCTTTTTAAGACTCGAGTATCAGAAGATCGATAACGAATTTTCTTTCATGGGCGATATAAGAAATATGTGGCTAAACTTTTTCCGCTTCTCTCGAGATATTGGAAACTTCCCCGGTTAAAAAGCTTCAATAGAACTATTCCAAAACTATAAACATCCACTTTTTTGATAAATTGGCTTGATTGAAAATACTGGGGTCCAAATATCAAAAATTTTTGTACTTTGAAATTTGATCAAATGTTTGGTCGATGGTAATAGATTTTGAAGTTCCAAAATGCATTTTCTTTCGATATTTATCATCCCAAAAGTATATTAGTCGGTTGATATCTCGATGATAAATTGGTGTAGAAGGCTGTGAATGTAAGTAAAATAGCTTTCGCAACGGCGGCGATTTGCAACGCATTTCCCATGTGTCGGGAATTCTTCATTTTGGTCATGGATATGTTACGAAAGGGGTTAGTTAGGAATGAACTCATACACTTGACAAGACGGACTCTAAACAACATCCTAACAGCTTAACCACATTTCTATGATTGATTTGGGATAGAATAACGTCATTGATGAATTGTCTAAGTTTGTCTTCTGCCCATTATCTTCAACTTTTTAAGCGCTGCGACAATTCTTCCGTCCATCAACGTTCCTTTATAAGCGGTACCTTGGCCTCCTTGACCCGATAACTGATTTTCCATTATAACGATCGGTGGCTTTCTCTATGCTCTTTGGGAAGTAAACAATGTGGTTTATCAACATTTCCTTCACTTTGAAGATAATTGTTGTTCAGAGTAAACCACCATTTTTAAAGCATTTCTCCTTGTGCTTGATTTTGTTTCTCCTTTTTAGTACTCTGTACATCACCATCTGAATCACCAAAGCGATGTTGAGTCTATTGCTATTTTCACTGAAATCACACAACAAAGAAAAATGTTGCTTTGTCTAATAATTAAAAAGAAAACTACTAATTAACTCACAGAATGTTACTAAATAGAGTATATATCACTCCTCTTCAACATTTATAAACATAGGAAGTATGATCTTTTCTGTAAGTATATTAAAATTTATGTGATAAAATGCTCTTTCCTTATAATTTAATAATCTACATTTTAAAGGAATACTTTTAAGTTCAATTAAATTTGTAAAGTTGTTTTTTTTCTCTCTTAATAGCTTCCTTTTTTCTTATGGGTTTGCCAATATTATTAGTCCATAATTACAAAAACATGTGATCCTAGGGGCTAGGAGTATTGGTATGTCACTTGTGCCTTTCGTAAAGGAACATTCATTGTGATACTGCAACTATCATTTTTGTTTCTATGTTCTTATGGGAATGCTACCATATTATAATACTATGTTGGTTTTCTTTCAAACTTGGTTATTGGATTCTTACACTAATTCCCTAATCAAGCTTCCTTCCTAGCAGAGGAAAATGGAACCAAGTTTTGAGGTACTAATCTATGCAAATTATGGTGGCGTTTTTTGGGTGCAGTGGAAAACTAAATGACTCAAAATACCATCACATGATTCCAAAGCAATTTACAATTGAAGAGATTGCACTAGGAAAGTACTACTTCGAATATCAAGCGGTATACATGAAAACTGAAAATTAATATTTTATCTTCATTTTTTATTTCTCTTTCAATGATAATAAACTTTACGATTTTAATTTGTGTATGTATAAATATTAAGTTGAAATAATTATGTATTTTTCATTCAATGGTAACAATATGAATATCTTTTCAAAAAAAAAAAAAAGGTAACAATATGAATAACTCAATAGAAAAATAAACTAGCAACAATATCATGAAATTAAACGGCTTAAAATAGTTTTTAGTTTATTTCTTATTATTTGACCATGTGATTGAAAAACAATATTTTATTTTAAACTGTTGTGATAAAATATTCATCGGAGTTAGACCATATATTGACTGTTGTTTGTTTTCTAGTAAACATTTTTAGGAACAAAAGTACACTAACAAATTGTTTAAAAATAAGAAGAAATTATTCCCATTGATTTTTAAAGAAGCAGCAAAAAAATTCAATATTTTTCGTATGAGGAGCTTGAGCACCGGATGCATTCTAGGTTGTCTCCCTGAAACTACAAAATTCATGTACCAGAGCTAAAAAGCTATTTCTCGTTCCTAAATTCGGAGGAAAGAAGATTTAAAATTTTTTTCTTCAATTCAAGGTTTCTTGTGAAAATATATTGAGACAGAAAATTTGACTGTATATAACTACAAATTTTCACTGGAGTTCTGTAATTTTTATAAAAGAAACTGTTTTTTACTGTTTTTCTTCTCCTATCATTTCATTGGTAAGTCTTTTTCTCACTGTTTAAAATATTGTGTAACCATGGTTTAGGAAAATAATAATAATTTTTCACAGTGTTTTTTTTAAAATAATGACCAGGCTATTATTTTTAAATTTGTTTTTATAATCTCCTCTGCAACAAGAACAAAAAGTTGAGAAACTTAGAACCTAGTTTAAAAATATTTATCAAAATATTTAAAAAAAGTATTTTTATCTATACTATTTTTTTATTCAGTGATTTCCCCGTTTCTATATAATTATTTTAAATAACTTTTTTTCTGAAAAGATTATTTTAAATAACTTAAAATTAAATAAAAATAATTGAAAAGTATTAAAGATTATGGTGACAAAACATTTTTTTTTGTATGTGGTGATTCAAAGTAATCCTTTCAAAGGTGTAAAAAGAAATGGCTTCAAGTATATCTCTAAATTAAAAAAGAAAAGAAAAGATAATGCTATTTTGTGTCTCTTAAATTACTTCTTATATAATTAATACTTGTTTTTTTTTAAAAAAAAAATTCAGAAAGATATCCATAATATTTGGATAAAAAAAACTCTCTTTCAAACTTGAAAACCCACGGTTCGGTTAATTTTAATATAATTCTCTTTTGGTTACCTTTCCTTTTTTTTCTTTTTCCAATTTTTGAAAACAAAAAAACAAAGATGGCTTCTATGTAGCATGCATGCCTGAAATTTCGTTTCTGTTCTTAAATAATTATTCAATTATTTTTTAATTTTGATTAATATTTTTTTTTAATTAAAAATATATTTTAAAATCATTATCTTTCAAGATAAATCTTTAAAAAAAACATTATATTTATGTTGAAATTGTTATAAACGAAAAAATTGTTATTAATTTTCTTTTTCGTATTTGTACCAGAGGGAAGAGAGAAAAAGAAAGAAGATAGCAACATACCGAGCAACAATGCTATTCCGTGGCCAGTCGGTTCAATGAATCTCCCACATGAAAAAGTTCCGTTCCCATTAGGAATGCATACCGTCCCGTTGATATGTATCGCCAACTTCATAGTTTCAAATAGAAATGATTCAAGAATCTTAGCTCTTAATTCAATAAAAATGATTCCAAAATTAACAATAATAAAAAAGTAAAAATTAAAAGAATCGGTAAAAAGAAAAGAAAAAAACAAAATAAAGGTAGTGTGTTCAGAGGCCTGGGAGATTTTACTTAGTATTTTTTAAAAATAAGTTAAAGAGATAAATTCAAGAAATATTTGGTCAAAAATCTTCAAATGATCTGAAATTTTTTTAACGTTTTCATTCTTATGCTTTTTGCTTAAACAATTGCTCATTTAATTTTAAAATGTTATTTAAAACAAGTAGGGCACTAATTTTTATAAAATGAGGTAAAAAATAAGATTAGGGCCACAACGGTATATTTTCATTAGGTGCTCTTTTTTTTTTTTTTTTTTTTTTTTTGAGTCCTAAAATCTCAAGAACACTAAAATTGAGAGAACTCTATTTGATTCAAAAGAAAACATAGATCAAATTTACGAGTTCACCCAAGCATAGTTTTGTTATGAAAAACAAGGAGAACAAAATTTTTTTTTGTTATGAAAAACATTAAATTCAAAAAGATTAATAACCGAGTTTTAGAATACCACAAATAGTATTTTATGTGTTTCAAAGAATTGAACCCAAAAACACAATTTTTAAAAAGAGCGAGACCCTTAGGCCCAGTTTAGTTCGAAAATTTTCAACTCATCAAAATTTAGGAATATGAAAATTTTCCATGTATTCTAGTGCCCCAGTTTTCGTTTCGAGGAAAATGTTTCGTCTTGAATTTGGTTGTAAATAAAGAATAAGAAAATCAGTTTTGTAAAAACCATTTGCCAAAAATAAAGTTAATGAAAGCAGTAAATGTGTTTTGCTTTTTACCTTTTTTTCACTTATAATTTGCTTTCTGGCTTTTTGTTTTATCGTGTTTTCGTTTTATCCCAAACTAAATCCGGTATTTCGAATTTGTTAAAACAAAGAAAGCATTTACTGTTTTAATTCGTATATAAAAGTTGAAAATAGTGGTCGTTTTTGCTGTTTTAATTTTGTTTTTTTGTACGATTCTGCAAATAGCCCAAACGCGTTTTTCGCTTGTTTTGAAAAGAGTTTGAATAGAAAACGAGAAAATTTTCCTGCAAACGGTGGCTAGATTTTCGAGATCAGGTTTTTGAAAAAGAGTACTCTTTATAATCAAATAACCCTAAATTCAAATAACTTTAATTACTGATTACTTTGCGAGCATCCTTGGGAAGATAAGGGTTGCCTTTATAACCCTGTTATTGACAACGCCCGGTGAGACTTGATGACAGGTGTCAGCTGCTAAACAATAGCATTCCACCACAACACGTGGGTGTGTTGAGGTTTGAGGCAGACGCATTGCACGTTGCGTTGTAAATCCGCCAGTCAAGCACTGCTTGAACATATCCCATATCTTTCACCTCGTGTGGATCTTTTACATTTTCGCTAAACCATACATGGTCCACCATGAATGCGTATTTGCATTCATCATGATGATCAGTAGAAGCAGTACCATTAGAATAGGTTTCCAAATTTGTAGTGAAGGACTGGAGGCCAGAAGGGACTTGGGTTTGACAACATTCCAAGCCATAGCAAGTGCCGTTTGTTGTTATGCCTTTTTTGCAGAAGGACATGCACCCCCCAACTGCTTCATCATTCTGCCTGATGTAGGCCAGGGAGCTACAACCCACAGCAGTGAATCTAGTAGAGATGTCGGAGAATGAATAGGGGCCACCCCTTTCTCCCACAACCGTGTGTAATTTGATGATGGTTTGCCGGGACAATCCTGATAAATCAGTACTGGGTTGTTGACCTGATGGTGCCATCATCTACTGAAACATTCAGCACCTCCACATTCATTCTTTTCAGGAAAGGCTTTAAGAGGCGAGATTTGGAGTTGTTTACAACTTACTTCAAACCATTAAGTCGAGTAGCAACTATTCGATCAATTCGAAGGGGTATGGAATATCGACGTCTCCACACTTTTCTTCACAACCAGGCATCGCTAGAGTTGCTGCTGCTGCTGCTGCTAATACCTTGCTTAGCCACAGTAACAAGGAGATCTGAAGCACCCATTGAACACTACTCATCATTCTCAACTATGCTCTCTTTGGTAGGTTCTCCAATTGAGATTCCTATTTATGCAGGGAATTAGTAACAAAGCATCTTGAAAAAAAATACCCCAAATATCTCATGCTAGCTAGTCCACTGAGGAAGTCAATCTTGGTTATTTCCTACATGTTTTCTCCGTCGCCATAATGGAATTATGGAGCAACCTGCAGCCGGGACCACTGCTAGACCAATAGAGGATTTTCCATGCTATTTGGTGGGGGTCTTCGTAAACGCAAAAGTAATTGGAAATAATTGAGCGCAACTATAGGAGTCAATAATATAAATATATAATAGCATTGATAGTCGGTGTGTATTCAAATAACCGAGGCTACTTTCTAATATATGGACTGTAGGGCCACTTTGGCAATCCCTTTTAAAAGTGTTTTAAGGCCAAAAACACTTTAAAGTATTTTTAGGACAAAAAAGATGTTTGGTATTATTTTTAAAAACCCTTTTGAAATCTTAGAAAAACATTAGAGTATTTTTTGAGAAGCATTGGAAATGTGTTTTTTTTTTTTTTTTTAAAATACTTCGAAAAGTTTTTGGATATACTAAAATACCTATTTATTTATCCTTAAATATATATTTATTTTTCTTTAAAAAACATCTATTTATTTTATTTAAAATTCACTGAATAATATGATATGCTTTTAAAAATTCAAATAACTCAAAAAATATTTTTTGTAAATATTTAAAAAATATATCTATAACCATAAAAATAATTATTTTAAGATTTTGATGATACTAATGTTTACATATTTATTTCATTAGTTCAAATCTTTTTGTAAAATATTTTTGTAGTAAACAAATTTATATTTTAGGTTCTTATTAGCCACAAATGTGTGACATGTTCATTTATTAATTCAAATATTTTTTAAAAAATGTTTATAATCATAAAAATAATTATTTTATGTTTTATTAATACAAATATTTATATATGTTTAGTCATTAAATTCAAATATTTTTGTAGAATTTTTTTTAAATTTTTATAATCCTTAAAAGCCATAGTTATTTTAGTTTTTAGTAGTACGAATATTTTATATGTATTTATATATTTTTATGAAATAAATTTTTTATTTGTTATAATATCCTATTGTTATGCGTTATATTCGTGTGACAAAGACAACAAATAGATTATGGTCGATGGAACATGTTTCAAAACTACAATCATAGGTGTCTCACTATGATGTATCTGAGTTTGTGAGCTAAGCGGGTTATTATGAATAACTTGGGTGATTTGTATCATCTATGGAGTTTTTAGATTTGTACATGTGTTTCTATTGGGAGCTAAATTTTATTTTGGGATAGTTTGAACTTCAAGTAAAAATAAATAATAACAAATCTTCAAAATTACGTCTATGATTGTTAAAGTTTTGAATTAAGATAAATAAGCCGATATTAAAAATGCCTAAATAATTTTAACAGGTGAGGTTTAATTTTATTAAAAAATTTGTATTATATTCATTACTTTTAATTTTATATTTCTTTATATTTAAGCATACATTAAAAATACATAAAAAAAACAAAACTTAGATTATAATTTTCAATAACTTTGTGAAAATATTAAGTTTTCGTTTTCAAAGTATATAAGAAAAATCTTAAAAAGCGATATGATATTTGATAGAATAAAAATTTGTTTATAATTTAAAATTACGAAAATTAACTTCAAATGAATTAACTATAGGCGGGTAGAACAATAGTTGAAATGAAATACTACTATTCAAATTGGGCATCTTAATTGTTCATGTCTCTTAAATACGTAATGGTAGGTTGAGATAATCCTTGACGAGATATAAGTGTGTGTTCCAATTCACGATCCCTTGATGTTTGGACTATGATCTTGCCCGCTCGGACTTTGGTACGGTATGTCAGGAACTCCCCACTATGGGACTCAGGCGTGTTCATAGTAGATGTAATATATTTTCAGCCTAAGTAAAAGCACACATAATCTTTTACGTGAAAGTTGGCAGCTTTATGTCTGGCAGGGTTGTGCCTGGATGTAAAGATTTTCACTGATCTGATTCAAGGTTTACAATTAGTCTTATACGGTGAGACTCCTCACCACCCACGGCCATACTTGAAGCCTGGCCAGCTCGTAGTGGAATTCGAGTGAACTCCCACTATTCCCTACTCTGGCCTCCTTTTACCCATAACCCATAATACATCAATGCCAAGATGAGAGAAAATAAAGACATCATCTTTCCTGCTGGAATTTGAAAGGCTTTTAATGTGCAATACCTCAACCAAGTATACGCCCGCACTTTCTTAACACATCGGACTTAGCTTGTTCGCTTCCCTCGAGCCTTGCTCACGAAATCGAAGTGATAGAGCTTTCAATGCCCTAAATTTATAGTGCACTAATCAATCTTGAAGTCTTAGATAAAGGTTGGATCATTCTCTAATATGACTCCTTGACCCCTACCTTTATTTTTTGCTTTCTCTCTTTCCTTTAAGGCGTCATAGAAAATAGGAAAGCTTGTTGATGAGAATCTCTATCGGGATAAGGAAATCTAGAAAGTTTCTAATTCTAGTTTGGTAAGCTTAGGCGTCAGGATCTTCGTGAATGTGATCGCTATCCACTTGCCAAATAGATCCTAGGCCTATCGGTTACTTGCTCCCAAAGTTCCTTAGCCTCGAGCGGTGTTGGGCTCACGTCGTGCATACGCTTTGTTTCTAGTTCGGACATCATATGTCTAACACATCCCTGTAACACAAGATAGCCTTAGTCCGAAACTATTTCTTGGTCCTACCAGGGACTTCAATTCTGCTGCCCAGTCACTTTATTAAGCTTGATCACCTAAAGTAACTACCTTCTTGTAGAACCCTTGAGATGAAGATATGGATAATTTCAGACTCAACATTCTCCCTCTTTGGCTATGTCTTAGGCAAAAATATCCCTTAAAGAATGGATAAGAAGATGCACTGAAGAGGGAGACAAGAGGCACTTGACACGTTTAAGATGAAGATTTTCATTTCATTCATTGTTTGTCCTTTTTACATGTTTGGCCATACAATTTAGATGGGATAAAAAAAGAAAATATCCCTTAGTTACCCCTTTTACCTTCCATCTTCCATGGGTGACATTCCTTTCACTCCCCTAAGTTTTTGGTGAAAACTTAGAGTGTGGGGGATTGAGAAGATGGCAAATCCAGAGGCACCTTGTCTCCACTTTTCCCACCACTATGGTCGGACTCTATGGACATCGTTGATTGTAGTCGCTTTTAGCGTTGGTGAAGGCATGAAGATCGGTTGGGCAATATTGGTCCCAAAGGTAGGAACTTCATTCCTTTGTGACTGGGATGGGGTTGGTCCTTGTGCGAGTTTGGACTTGTGGTAAGGTCGAGACAATCTTTATGGGGTCACGTGTGCCCTCTCATTGTCTTCTCCTTTTAAAGTGTAGGGCTTATGGCCTCTTGAGCCTTGGTTTTCTTCAATTCTTCAACGAGGGCAGTGAACTCCTCTCGTTGCTTATGTATTCCTTGGAGGTGTAACCGCAGCTATTATTTGCTTATGCAAGTGACCAGTATGTTTGCGTGGGGTACAAAGATAGTCTGTCCAAAATTTCGGACCGTCGGAAGCGTAGAAGTGGATTTTCCCTTAGGTGCGATTCTTTGGTTCGGACTACGGAACCTTACTTCATTTTCCACATGTTGTTTCACAGGAAGGAACATCTCTTAAATGGTGCCTTTCATACAATTTGTTGTTGATGCGCATCTTTGCTACTAGAGGCCCCAAAATGTCAGTGAGGGTTAATAGATTTGGTTTTGGGGCTATAAGAATCCCAAATATAAGCGATGGATACCCTTGTGCTTTTCGATAAGTTGCGTTTTTAGCATGACCTAGTATATGTTCAAACACGAACTTTCCTGGAATAAATTTTCTCTTCATTCCTACTTGGAACACCAAGGTGGTGAAGCTCTTCGATACAACTATGCGGTGGGTAGTAGTTGATAATGTCTAACCCTGTCAAAAAGATATAATAGTTGATGATATTTGGCCTCGTTAACGGGATATAATAGTTGACAATATCGCTATAACTGACGGGGATATAATAGTTGACCATTTGAAAGTCCCATATGGTTGAACACCATTTGATATTTGTTAACCACAAAATAATATGTTTGAAATGTATTTACTTTTGGACTTTGATATGAAAGTGTTTGATTTGAAATTTGATATGAAATTGTTTGGTTCTGCATTTTGATATAAATCGATTTAGGAATGTTTAATTTAGAAAATTTTGAATGTTCTAAAGAAAGCTTATCTTTGAATCGAAAGTTTTGATGAAAAACATCTTCTATTTGTTATTACGATTGAAACCTTTTGATCCATGAAACTATATTATTATTTCTTATTGACCTTAAAGCTTACTCTCATTCGTTGATATCTTTTCAGCTGCTTTTAGTTTCTATGATAAGTGATGGCTAGGTTGGGGTTTCGTCATTATTAGGATTTGATGAAAAGTTTATGTTAGACTTTATTGAACTAATAAGTTCATGTTTGCCTTAATGGATTGTTAGGTTTTGGAGGTTATTTAGGAAAGTTACTTGAATAATGGCCTTCATTTTTCATTAGTTCGAAAGTTGGAATTTTGGAAGTCTGAATAGCTCATTGAGAATGTATTTGATATTTGCTGAATTTAACGCATTACTTTAAGCAGATGTTTGGTAATTGGACTCAATCCAGTTAAGGTTTTTGTCGTTTAACACTTCGAGCCTTCGATATTGAGATATGAATTGATAGTCATACCCATAGAGTGAGTTTTGGTGTGTGATGGGGTACATTAAAATTTATGTGGCAAATGCTCTTTCCTTATAATATAGTTATCTACATTTTTAAAGGGAATACTTTTAAGTTCAAAATTAAATTTATGGAAATTGTTTTTTTCTCTTAATTGTTTCCTTTTTTTATGGGTTTGCAATATTAGTCCGTAATTACAAAAACGTTTGATCCACACAGGGAATGCGGTATGTCACTTGTGCTTTTGTAGAAGGACCTATCATTTTGTAAAGGAACTATCATTGTGATCGCAGCTATGATTTTTTGTTTATATGTTCATGCAGATGCTACCATATTAGGGATACTATGTTGGTTTTCTTTCAAACTTGGATTTCTTGGATTCTTCGCTGTTTACCCACCAATCAAAAGCTTCCTTCCTAGCGAGAGGAAAATGGAACCAAGTTTTGAGGAATTAATCATTATTGACACGTTTTGGTGCAAATTGGAAAGCTAAGCCCAGGCCAAAATACACCACATGATTCCAAGCAATTTGCAATTTCTAGTGAAGTAACCCATCTCATTTCTGTCAAATGGTTCTAGTCCACTACAAGTGGTCATCAAATGAACGTAATATTGCACTAGGAAAATGCTACTTCGAATATCAAACAGTATACATGAAAACTGAAAATGAATATTTTATCTTCATTTTTATTTCTTTTTGAATGATTGATAAACTTTACGATTTTAATTTGTGTGTATAAATATTAAGTTGAAATAATTATGTATTTTCATTCAATATTAAGAAATTAGCAATATGAGATATCTTTTAAAAAAGTAACATTATGAATAACAATGAAAAATAAACTAGCAACAACATCCTTAAGATTACGACAACTTAAAATAGTTTTTTAGTTTTACTTCTTATTATTTGACCATGTGATTGAAAAACAATATTTTATTTTATACTGTTGTGATAGTAGTCGAGAAGTTAGACCATTTATTGATTGTTGTTGTTTTCTAGTAAAAGTTTTTAAAAACGGAAGTAAACTAACAAATTGTTTTTAAAAAATAAGAAGAAATTATTCCCATTGATTTTTTTAAGAAACACTTAAAAAAAATCAATATTTTCGTATGAGCTGAGCACCGGCTGCATTCTATGTTGTTTCGTGAACCTACAAATTCATGTACAGAGCTGAAAAGCTATCTCTCGTTCCTAGAAATTCGAGGAGGAAAGAAGATAAAATTTTTTTTTCTACTTAAATTTAGGTTTCTTGTGAAAATATATTGAGACAGAAAATTTGACTGAATAAAACTGCAATTTTTCACTGAAATTCTGTAATTTTATTAAAAGAGAAGAAGAAAATTCCTTTTACTGTTTTTTATATCTCCACTTTTGCTGTTTTTCTCTATCATTCATTGAAGTAAGTCTTTTCTCACTGTTTAAAATATTATTAATATGGTTTAGGAAAATAATAATTTAACGAGTGTTTTTGAAAATAATGACGAAATATTAATTTTTTTTAAATTGTTTTATAATATCCTCTGAAACAAGAACAAAAGTTGAGAAACTTAGAACCTAGTTAAAAAATATTTATCAAAAATTTATAAAATTTTTTATCTATACTATTTTTATTCAGATGTTCTGTTTCTATATAATTATTTTAAAAATAACTTTTTTCTGAAAGATTATTTTAAATAACTTAAAAAATTAAATAAAAAAATTTGAAAATTATTAAAGGAGTTATGGTGACAAAATATTTTATTTTATTTTATAATATGAGTGATTCAAAGTAGTCCTTTTCAAAAATTGGAAAGAAAATAGCTTCCAAGTATATCCCTAAATTAAAAAAAGAAAAGAAAATATATGATGCTATTTTGTGTCTCTTAAATCACTTCTTAAATAATTAAATAATTAATACTTGTTTTTTTAATGTTATCATTCTTATATTTTTTCTTAAACAATTGTTCATTTTGTACAAAAATGTTATTTTTCACTTTATATTTAAGTGTGTCTATTAAAAGAAGTGTTACTCTAAAAAAAACGAGGGCACTAATTTTTATAAAACGAGGGAAAAAAATTAGGGCCACAAAAGTATGTTTGGTTACAAATTTTTAAATTGTTTATTATTCTTAAAAATAAAAAGAATAAAGAAAACAATTTAGTTCCCAGTTTTTTTCTGAAAAACCCAAGAGCATTATGGAGCCCTTGTATCTCATACTAGTCAGCTGAGAAAGTCAAGAAAGAACACTAAACGGAATTATAGGGCACCAGTGGGTTCCGCAGAACAATAGAAATTGGATAGATACATGTTCTTGCAAAGGAGAGGCTAAGATATTTCTAAGATAATTAGGATGATGATTTTGATGTACGCTTAATCTTTTGATTGGCCAGGCTATTTGGTAGGGGTCTTTGCAAAGTAATTGGAAAGAATCGATAGGAGTCAGTAATATATGATAGCATTGATGCTCAGTATGTAATCAAATAATTGAAGGCTAATTTGTTTTATATAGATGGACTTTACTCAACCTATATTACTTAGAATCTCGAATTATCAAATATAAGGGCCTACCCAAAGGTTTTGTACATATCTTTTAAAGAGAACATGACCCGATGAAGAAGCCAATTCAAATTTTGGTTTGGGAGGTGCTAGACCAAGAAACACGTTTGCTTTTCTTTGTAGCTTCATGTTATGCTTTCGTCTAAGTTTGTTTCATTTCAAATTAATTTTTGGCTTTGATCGGGGAGTGAGTTAGGCTAAACCCAAACTCATAAATAAAAGTCCAGATAAAAGGGGTCCAGATCCATTTGAACAAGTCCATAGAAAAGTCTAGGGTATTTTTGAAATTTTTTTAACTTTTGGAAGTCAAACGAAGCTTTATCAGAAGTGGCAGAGAAGTGGGACAATTATTTGCAGACGTGGAATTTCCTTGAGGAATAAGGCTCCCTAATGGAGACGTGGATGAAACTCTTGAAGAACAAGACTCTCTAATAAAGACGTAGATGAATTTTTGAGGAACAAACCTCCTTAATGAAAGAAATGGGTAGTATCGTCAGGGAGTGGAGATAGTGGACGAAATGGTGACTTGTCAGCAAATTAAGAATGTCTATAAAAGGAGCAAAGAAAGGAACAAACCAAGGAACCAATCAATCTACCAATCAACAAATCAACAAATCAATCGACTAAATGTCAATCTACTTCAACAAATCCTAGTTTTTCAATCAGCTTTCATCAGTTTTAGCATTCTATTTCCTAGTTTTAGCCAAATTTTTGTCAATTTTTCAGCACATTGTTATTTCATTCCTTCATAGTGAAATCCAATATTTTATTTAACAATTTTAGCATTATGTTTCCAAGTTTTATTCAAGTTCTATCAATTTTCCAACACAATATTATTTTCTAGAAATCAATGTTTGCTTCCAGCAATTTCAACACTTTATTTCCAAGTTTCATTCAAGTCTATCAAATTTCCAACACCGTGTTATTTCATTCCTTAAGGAAATTTAACATTTTCTTCAACGAGTTAATTCTTTGTCCATTTTCCATTCATGATATTATTTTCTACTTTGATTATGTATGGGAAGCGTCTGAGGAACGAGGAGCTTACTATGATAGTTGAGTTTGATCTTAGAGGTCATTTATGTAAAACGAAAATTTTTAATTTTTAAAAATTAGCAAAAATAATAAAATTGCCAAAATGGTTCAGGGAAGCCTGAAAAACTCTCTAGATCTCAGATGACGAAATGGATTTTACCGTTGGATTCGTCTCGCAAAATCTAGTTACCTAGTAAGATTTCATCAAATTCTGAAACAGTCGGATTTTCGTGATTTCTTTGGGTGGATGGTTATTCAGTAACCCCGGGGACTAGATTTTCACGAGAATCTCGAGAGTTAGGGAATAACTCAAGTTAAGTTCAATTAAAATAAATTGAATTTGAACCGGAATCGAAATAAATTGTTTTTTTTTAGGCGGCTTGGGACCGGACAGTAGCGACACGTGGCCACGACGTGGAGCGAGCGTTTGAATATCAAAATAAGTTAAAAAGATAAAAGAAAAAGGAAAAAGGGAAAAGAGAGAAAGAACGGAGGGAGGCAGAGGAAGAGAGAGAGAGGGAAGAGAGGCTGCCTTCTCTACGATCTGAGAGATGGATTAGTCGGTTTCCGGTAGACCCAAGAACTAAAGAGTCGGGTATCGGCTGAGGGCTACATGTAGGCCGCAGGAAACTCGAGAGTTTCTTGGGGTTTCGTCTTGGGAGGTGGCAGAGTCAAAAGTTTCGGGTTCGGGGAAGTGGCCACGGGACTTGGGGCGTTGTTCCGCTCTCTCGAGGTAGAGATTCTTTACACTTTGATTTATTTTTCATTCTAGGAGGCTGTTTGGTTGAGTTTATTTTAAGGGCTGTTTGGCCATTTTTTGCTAAGGTGCTATTTGGCAAATTAATGGGTTATGGGACGGAGTGCCTGTTTGACCATATATGATGTCTAGTTTTGGGAGGCTGATTTTCAGTTTATAAAAAGGAGAATTTGGACTATTATCCTTGAGAAGGGGTGTAGCCCTCTCTGAGAACTTGATGTTAGGCTTTTGAATCACCCAAATTGAACCTCTATAACTCAAGTTATGGTCTGTTTCCCGAGACTGCTACCGCTTAGGATGTTTAATGAATTGTATCCAGATTTTTGCCACAATTGGTATATGATTGTAGTATATCATTGCTTGAATTGAGTGATATACTTGATTGAAATTGTGTGGAATTCAAATTGTGTGTTCTAATGGTTTGACTTGTGATGTGCTTGTATGAATAAGGCCATTACATGACATTGTAAAAATTTCAGTTGTGGACATGTCTTGTCATGATTCATTTTGGGAGTTGATGGATAATAAGCGCTCAGGAATTAGTAGTGACTTGTGATCAATGTATCGTGTATTGATATGATGGCATGAATTGTATTATATATTTCAGATACGTGTGTTTTTGATATAAATGTCAAATGATGCATGGAGTAATTATCGTAGTAGGCATGCACATGTAGCGCTCATCATATATGTAGCATGGTATGAATGTGATGACATGATTGCATTGCATTATGCACCTAGGACATCACATGACATGGGTGAGTGTATGGTAGAATCGACCTTGTGTTTGGTGTTCGATGGTATGTCGATGGTATATGGTTGTAAAACCAGAAAATTCTAATTTTTTGAAAAAATGATATAATAAGTAATTTCGATCAAAATCCGAAGCTTTCTAGATCTTAGATGATGAAATGGACTTCATCGTTTGGAATCCTCTCATGAATCTAGCTACCACGTTGGTTTTAGAGTCGAATTGAGAGATAGTCGAGATTTCAGGTACTGAGGCAGGAAATGCTTGCGGGACACTTGGCGCATTTTTGAGTGGCTGAGAGATGAGACACGTGTCAAGTGGAGAGCTAGTCAAACAATGATCTCAAGTGTGGGGCCATAGGAGACAAATGATACCTTGTGAGTGGATGGAAATCCATGGTAGATGGATAAGTGGATAGGGTGTAATCCAAAGAACCACTTAGAAGTGGACAAGTGGCATGAGAGGACAGGATTACTCTTGGCCCGGCCCAGGGGAAAAAAGAGAAAGAGAGAAAGAAGAGAGTTTAAGAGAGAGAGGCTCCTACACTACTCTCTCTAGTTCCGATGATCGAGTTCGTCCAGATCCCTACGAGACGAGAGGCAAGTGGAGTCCCAGCTGCGAGAGCTCGTGTGGGTACCGGTATGGAGTTCCAGCCGACTACGGGAGAGGCAGGGTTTCTCACTGTGGTGCATTCCCTTGGCTGGCAGTTTTAATGGATAGGGATGTTACGGGGCTGAATGGCAGTGTAATTGGTTCAAGATTTGGATTAGTGGCGAAATCACCAGGAGAAATCGTCCATGATAGTCAGAGGCGTGCGTTGAATTTGTTCATGTGACCTTGTGTGTTGTTGTGTGTTATTTGTGTGATTCTTTGGGCGGTTTAAGATGGAATTTGCCGAATTGTTTGCTTAGTGACTAATTTTTTGTGTTATTACTATGAATGAATAACATATTATTTGTTTATTAATATGATTTTAATTCATCCTCTTCACGTACGTGATATATTCACATAGTTATGGTGACCGCATATTGAACATATGCCTTTGGGGTAACCTAGAGCATTAGGTATGAGTGCATGACATAGAAGAAACATGGTTGTTAAATGAATTTCATGGGAAAGATTTTTCGAAGTGCCTTGGAGTTATTTGCCGAGTTCATGTCGGAAGATGACCCATAGGCTTTGTTTAGTTATCAATGATTCACTGGAAGGTTAATCGATAGAATTTTATCGGAAATTGGTATTAGCAGGCTCAGAACAAACCTTTTTGTTTTAAAAATAGTGTTTTCTCACACTTGGCTTAGGCATGTGAGGGAGTCAGTGAGGGCTTGAGATGTGGGAATGGGTGTATCACATTCTCATCCATTAACATGTAGACATTTGAGTAAAGGAACATATGTTTACTTAAATATTTGGTGTGCCATTGTGAGCATTTAAATTAAGGGGAGTAACCCAAGTAGGAAATTCAGCTATTGGGCATTGTTCTACTTAGTGGTAGGATCCCTTTCGGTGCGAGGTTGTAGATCGAGGAAAGCGACTCTGCTGGGGCGCACGAGGAAAAGCGGAGCATGTGGTTTGATTATGTATTTTTGTAAAACATCGCGCGAAACATTCTGATTGATACATGTTTGTATAAAATGTAGTTAACTCTTGAACTATTGTAATATAGTTGGCTATGTTTTGGTGAGTATGGATGTATGGGCCAACGTGGCCATTTTTACTCATGTTTGAGTCTCGGGTAGAGAGACACTCGTTTTGTGGCATTGAGACACTCAATAGCTACATGTATTCCGCGGGTTGACAGATTGTAAATGGACCCCCGGATCGGGGTGTCACAATGGTTGATCGACACTGTGTTTGATGTTCGATGGTGGGCTCGGTAACATGGGACAATGTCCAAAATGAGTCTCACGGTTTTAAAAATGAAAAATATGTGTGTTGGGCATAGCAATTTGGGGTAGATCCCCCTCACCCCCGACATGATCACCGATGATGAAAGCCCGTTAAAAATGTAGGAAAGGCACGCGGCGTCCTACGGTGTAAACCCAAAAATCTGTGGCCCACAAATGCATAAACACACGGAACTTGGGAAATGCAAGTTGATAGAACCGTCCAATGGATTTTGATTTATAAAACAAAAAGCTTTTGTTTTGAAATAAAAATGGCCATTGATGGAACATAATGACGGTTTGATTTTCACACTCGGCATATGCATGTGTAAGAGTCGATGCGGACTCGGGACATGGGATAGGGTGAGTCGCATTCTCATCCATGACATGTAGACATTTGAGTAGGAACGTACATGTTTTTACTTAAATGTGTGTTGTGCCATTGCATGTGGACTTAGGTGGGGAGTAGCCCTTGTAGGAATATTTCTCTGTTGGGCATTGTTCACCCCGTCGTGGGACCCCTTTCAAGTACAGGGAGTGTGCGGGAGACGACGCTCACTCGAGGCCGTGATCTTGAAGGAAGCCAGGATGTGGCTTTGACAAATATTTTTGTAAACTATATTGAACAAGATAGTTTTAATATATGTTATGTATAAGAGTGTTGTAATAAACTCTTATAGATTATTGTGATATAGTTATATATTGGGGATATGGACAGATGGACTGTATGTAGAGATGGCAATGTCAGTGAATTTGGGCCGAAGCTGAGTAGACCAACAGTGGGCAGGAGCCAAAGAAGCCCAGGAATGAACGAATTGGCCATTTTTAAGACCCAAAATTTTAATAGCCCGGCCCTTAGCCCAGAGTAGGTCGGGCCCAAAATGTCTTTTCAAGGCAAAAAAAATTAGGGCCGGCCGGGCGAATTTAGCCACCTGTTTTTAGACGATAATTTAATATTGTAGGCCCTAATTCGGGGCGGGCCAGGAGCTAGCCAGGAGTCGGACGATTTTGCCACCTCTGGCTGTATGCGGTCATTACTACTACATTGGGAGACCCTTGGATGGGTTATGGTTATCTTTGTTATCTGGGGTTATATGTTGGGTAAGCTCACAGGAGCAAAGGGGGCTTCTGCTTTCGATTTTTGTGAAAATATGAATCTCGATAAATGGGACACAATAGTGTGGTATCGGGTCACCCGAAATACATAGGAATTCCGCGGGATGACGGGTTGTCAACGGGACCCTCGGGTTTTAGGGTGTCACAATTTCAGTTTGGAAGCACTTTAATTTCTTGACTCACCCGCACACTTGTATTTTGTATGTTTGTGAAGTCGAAAATCACCATAACATATTTTACACACCCAGAAGGAACACATCTTTGTGGAACATCGCGGAGTGGATTCATTCTTTGTTGAAGATGCCACAAAAGTTGAGAAGTAAAATAATTTTGGAGTCTTAGGATTCAATATTTGATGTTGTAGAAGCAGCATAGGAAGAACTCGTTCTAGCCTTGGTGGAACAATTTGAGAGAAATACATCAATATGCATCAGACAACCCATTCGGGCAGGAAGTAAGCATAGGCAATGTAGATGATGATTATGCTGTGTCCACTCCGCTCACTAAGTTTCGACTAATGATCGACCAGGCTGTAGAGACATAATGCATTGGATTGGACTTAAGCGTTTTTGATGAAAGAATGGCCACTTTCAAGTAGGGTGAGTCTAAACAACTCAAATTTCTAGCTAAGAAAACTAAAGTAATGTTTTGGTATGCCCGGAGTAGGGATAGATGCGATTGATGAGCAAATTTAAAACAGCTTGCTCCCAGAAGTGAGCTAAGGTTGTTGCAGAAGAGCGAGAAGAACAATCTCTATCACAAGGGACTATTCTAAAGGCAATCTCAAAGATTGTTGGACAATAGAGGCTAGAAGTTGCTTCTTGACTTACAAGGCAACTATCTAATGAGATTAGGGGCGGCGCCCACTGAGAATTTCGAGGAAAGCGGTGGAGTCCCGCACAGACGAGAGTTGGAGTTGATATCTTCCTCCCCATAGGAGAGAGGATGGAAAGTTGACAAATGTCGCCCCACGACCACTACCCAGAGCCAGAGCCAATAATTGGCGGACCAAACTGGGATGTGGACCACCTAAATCCATTTATTTGTAAACACATTTTTATATACTTATTTTCGATGGGACCCAATATTCATTTAAATCATATTTATGTATGTATGAAAATATGATCTCATTACAAATCACGCATTATATATATATATATATATATATATATATATATATATATATATATATATATATATATATATATATATGCCACTATCAATCATGGTAGAGAACCTATCATTTGCTTAATTCCCACATTTATACTGAGAATGAATTTTTGCCCAGCACCGTCATTTACAAAACATTGTAGTTCATGTCTAAGCGTAAAAGTCAAAATATATTCTTATCATGAAAGATTTATACATCTTTGTTTGCAATACAAAAGCGATTACATGAATTTTTTTTTTTGAAATAAAATGTATGCATGAAGCGAAGCATTTACTTATACTCCGCACGATTCGACGATGACTCCGGGATTTACGGTCTTTGATCTTTTTATTCACTTTCCAGTGCACACGTAAATTGATAAAAAGCAATCTTGGCCCCCAAGCATTTTCATGTAATGATTAAATGCTTTCTATCCTCATTTCAATCAAACACAAAATATGTATCTTCAGAAAACAACATTTTGACACAATTTGATGGTTAAATGCAATAAACAATATATATGTTATTTTCATTCAAAACTCAGGTTATGCATTTCGCACGTTTCTTATAAGTTTTGCCCTTCGCCAATTTAACCATGACTTTCTATCGTAAGATAACGAGAATCGCGACACGGTCCATTGGGTTGCGACGGGTATAAAAACATTTAATAATAACCGCGATCACGGTCTCCACTAGGCTCTTACATTTGGTTGTTACAAATTCATTTATTATTACCATATCGATATTATCATTGGATACAGTTGGTATGCCGCGCATAAATCATTTTGTTCGCAGTACTGCTGCATTGACCCTTATTAGTATACCAATCTATCCTTAACTCGAATGTGATGGGTAACATTCTCTTAAGGGCATTAATACTCATTCATAGTAAATTACAATATTGTATATATACATATATACTCCAATAAACATATTTTGATGCTCATGCAGTGATCATGACAATCCATTTATTCTAAAATTCTAAATGAATAAATGGAGTGTGGAAGAGTTGGGTACCCTTTATTCTAAAATTCTAAATGAATAAAATTTAATTTAGTTATTTATTTTTTCAATTTTTATTTATTTATATTTTATCATTTTAAGAAAATATCCATCCAGCTGCTGTTCCTTCATATTACATATTTTTATGATTTCTAATTAAATTGAAGAGCAAGTTAAAGATTATTAGTTGATATTTGAATAATTTGCTCATAGGATCGAGAATAAATATATTTTCTGAACAAAATGGATATACCTTATGCAGCGAGTGTTTTTGTCTTCATTTTGAATGTAAATATTAACGAATTTGATCTAGTACAAATAGGGAGTTAAATATAATTAATTATGGATGATAGAAATTTTGTTTTTATTATTTTTAAATATTAAATCTATTTATGCCCATCCCCTGAGACGTATGGTAGAAGGAGGGAGGAATCCTGGGTGAGGCCGTCCTGAACTCAAGTCTCAATGAAGATAGTTTACTACATTGTAAATTAAATATATTTATCTTAAAAAAAAATTTTTACACCTAAACACTTTAGTTACAATGTGATACACTGTCACACCCCGATTCGGTCCGAGGCCGTTAGGCGGATCGACAGAGTTAGCGCGAGAAGCTGAGCGGACCCTACTGTTTTTTTAACGATTAAATATCATATACATATACAAAGAACTACCATCGAATTGGTGTCATTAATCATGCACATATATTGAGTCATTTACAAATACAAAAGCTGTACTCTTACAATTACAAATCGGCGTGGAACCTACATGTAGTGAACCCTACTAATTAATCTTGTATTTGTATCTTTGAAAGATCGTGGGCGTCCTCCTCTGTACCTACACGAGATTAAAAACCCAGATTTCTAAGCTTTGCGCTTAGTGAAACATATCTTATAACTTATCTTGATATACATACGGTTATATTGAATCATAATAAACATATACTTGAAAGCAGATATCAAAATTTCATGAATTCATATAATACATTTATATACATAATTATCCTTTGTAACAAACATGCTTGGCGGATCTCTCGTATACGGTGCGAACTTATACTTACCAAACTTATGCCCACTCAGATCTTTACATATAAGCCGGACTTATTCTTATTCGGAACTTATATTTATAGCATTCGGATCTTATACTTATAGCAGACTTATTCTTATTCGGAACTTACACTTATAACATTAACATCTTCTTCCGAGCGAAACTTATAAGAGACTTATTCTTATTCCTATCTCAGTAGGACACATACTTATACTTATCTCCCAGTAGGACACATGCGATACTTATCTCGTGGGACACATGTTATGCTTATCTCCCGTGGGACACATGCGTCTTATCTCCCATGGGACAAATATTTTTACTTATTCGGGACATGTGACACAGCGCCTTGCCTTATACAGTTCGAACGCCACCTGCCGACGGGAGTACCATCGTACTCACCTTCCTATCTCACCTCGGGTTGGAATCTCTGTAGGAAGTTACATAGCTTATGCTTATACGAGAGACTTATACGTCTTGGTACTTATATCTATCTCGGATCTCTGTAAGTTCTACGAACTTATGCTTATCAGAGGTACCCTTAGGTACTACCAGCTAAATACTTATACCATAGGACTTATACTTATACTACGATTACACTTATGCGGAGGTACCGTTAGGTACTAAGAGATATTCTGGAGCATTATCACGGGTATTAGAACTTATCCTTATACGGAAGTGCCGTGGGTACTGCGAGTTCATCCTTATCAGGGCTTATCACAGTGATTTTGTAGGTACTCACGGAACCTATACTTATCTGAGGTACGTAGGTACTACATGAATTTAATCGGACACGGAGGTGCCGTGGGTACTGCATAATTTAATCGGATCTGAGGTACCCGTAGGTACTCTTTGGACTTATACTTATATTACGAGAACTTATCTTTATTTCTGCGTCTGAGTGCGTCCGTGCTACGGAGATTTTCTTTGTACAAAGTACCCATAGGTACTCTGGAGAGCAGTCTGAGAGGTACTAGTAGGTCCCTCTGAAAACGAATCTGAGGTGCAGTAGTTGCATTCGAGATCTTTACCATATTCATTTCTTTACTCTTATTCTTTGTCGAGTCTTATCGTATAACTATTTGATTGCACAGACGTTAATATATGGAATGGTAGGACACGACACAATAGAGTACGGAAGGTGCAGTGCCGGTAATGAGTCTTGTGCGTAAGAGCGAGAGTGCGAAACAGCGGCGAGTGTCGTCGCACTAATCGAGGAAATGCAGAAGTACTAATGTCTTTGAAGCACGGTCATAGAGTGTCGTCGCACTAATCGAGAGAAGTACCGAAGTACTAAACGAAATCTTAAAAATCTTATGAAATCTGAAGCACGATCAGAAGTACTAAATGAGTACCAAGACGATCGTAGAGTGTCGCCGCACTTAATCGTAGCACCGGCATTTCAAATGTAGAGTACCAAGTACTAATGTGCCGGCACGACGAGAGTGTCGCCGAGACTAATCGTAGAGTACCAAGTACTAATGTAAATCGGGCACGATCGTAGAGTGCGCTTTCGCCACACCGAGAGTACCGGGTACTAAACGTAGAGTACAGTACACGCCGGGCACGATCGAGTGCAATAAGACTAATCGGGAGTACCGGCATTAAACCGAGTACCGGGCACTAATGTGTCAATCACGATCGTGAGAGTGTCGCCGCACGAATCGAGTACCGGTACTCCAATAGAGAGTACCGGCGCACGTGCCGGCACGGCCGTATGCCGCCGCGACTAATCGATAATCAAGTACTCATACGTACCGTCCACGTAAATGTAGGTGCCATGTCATTCAATAATCAGTTCACTTTTACAATTTTACGAGTTCAAGAACTCACTCATTTTATGTATCAGGGCATTCTAGCCATTACTAAGTGTTCCTCGATATATTTCCTTCATATTCAGTTCATGTCATGCCTTTTCCATATGGCATTTTATATACTTATACCAGATGACTCCTATGTATTCACACATCATTCATGTATTCTCGTCTTCATGAATCTATTTTACTTAGAAATTGGAATCATTCCAATCGATCATCCAACTAAAAATTATGGCATTTTCATGCCAAACTAGTCAATTCTACCGATTTTTCACTCTTATTTGAAATACCCATTTTCCAGTGTCTTGACTCCATTTGACACTGATTCTTTGTACTCCTCTAAAAAGCTATGCTAAGGGTTCTCCAACCGGAATCACCAACCTGATAATCGAACTCGTTACGTCCCAACAACTCCGACCACTTGGCTGGTCAAAACTCCAAGGTAAATCGGGCTCGATCATAACCCCACTTCAGAGTGAATTGACCACATAGAATCGACTTGAAGGTACCTATTTCTGCGATGTTTGGTTCTCCTGAAGTCTATTTTAACCAACAACCTTGAATCACCAACCTGATCATAAATGAGCAAGTTAGCGCTAAAATACGAACGTCTACGAAACGTAAAAACAACACTACCTATACCTGTGATAAATCATACGTACTGCACAAATAATTTTAACAGCCTTAATGTGGTTTTTCTTCAATTTTTCCATATGTTGATACCCAAATCAACTCACATCCCATAAACACACTAAAATCACTCCAAATTCATCAAGAAATCTCTCTATTTAACAAAATCATCTTTCAATACATATCTTCTTCAAAATCCTTTCATGAATCACTCACAAAACACTAATGTCATAACCCATACACAAAACCAAAACCTAAGGATTAGTTAGGGCTTGTTCTAAACCCCAACTCACTCATTTCACATTTAACCATGAATCCAACCTCAAAGGGAGGATTCCATACTCATCTTGTTCCATATGGGGTTTTACCAACCCTAATTTCAAGAAATCTAAGGTGAGGATGAAATTATATCAAAACCCTAGGTTTGAAAACCATAGACATCCCTATCATGATCCAAATACACATAATCTCATACCAAATTCATAATTTCATACAAAAATCCAAACACCCATACTCATAGCCATAGTTCCACACTTAATTTGGGCTTCCTCTCTTCTTTCTTCTTCTTCCCTTCTTCGCACTCCAAGCCTCTCTCCCCAAATTGAGACCAATTTTGGTCTTAAATCCAATTTTTGAGTTAAGGCCATGTTTGGCCTTTGCATTTTTAATTCTTTTTTCCATTTTTGCATTTAGGTCCCTTCTCTCTTTAATATTCTCAATCTAACTTATACATACGGTAATTGCATCCCATCTTTTTCTCAAATTCCATAATTACATATAAACTTATTGATTTATGCCATGAGGTCCTCAAGTGGTAAATGACCACTTAATTCTTGTCTCTAATATTCATTTCGGCCCTATTTTATTTCTAAAATTCCATTTAGTTTATATTTAAACGAAACCAAAATTACTAAAGTACATTTCGTATTACATACAATCGTCATCACCGAGACTCAACTCTGACCTCTCTCTCTATACCCTTGCCTTTGGAATCGTCGAGCTCACCACATCGCCTAAGTATGATGGGGATTAAAGACAAAATTCCTTTCTAAATTGGGTTTTTTTTTTTTTTTTTAAAGATACATAATTTTATTGATTCAAATTAGTTTTACATTTGATAGAAACATATAATCAAATTCAGTAAAAATTTTAGAGGATGACATAATATCCAAGCACAACATGTTAATCAACTCAAAGCCTATATTTGATAATCCCATAATTACTAATACATATAATTCTGGGCTATGACTACCACGATTGACGCCTTTGTCCAATAAAATACGTCATTCCATTTTGACCGCTAATTGCATCGTAACAACACAACCACACATCAGAACAAGTCACGACAAAAAAAAAAAAAACAAAGTAAAAACTCTAATCTACATAAATAATCACTTTATCGAAAATAAAATGATGTAGCAGATGTAGATATTTAATCCAGCCAAAAAATCACTCATCTTTTCTTAAAAGGCTAAACAGAGAAAAATACAGGAAGAGGAGTCGCTGTGGTTTCCTTTGGAAAAAAAATCTTTCTAAATTAGTTTTTTTGTTTTTTATATCATAAACTTTTTCAATCTATTATGGTATTAAAGATATGTATTCTTTCATGTTTCTATATTCCTCTTTAATTAAAAAAATACATATAGAATAAAAATGAAGATCTTCCAAATAAAGAATTTGATATACTTTTAAAGACACGATCTTATAGTTAATAAGTCTAGCTCATATGGTGTTGATACGTTTTTAAATAGGCAGAACATGAGGAGGAGAGATGTCTCGTATTCAAAGCATTTATGAGGACAATTTACTACATTGTAAATCACTATTTAGTTAAAAACTTAATCTTACAAATATTTTAAAGATTTTGTGAAAAATCTAGAAAACATATATTTTAAAAGAAAATATTTTTAAATATTCTAACCACAACACATTCTAAAATGAATGCACCACATTAAGTCATTAATTTTTTTATAATTAAGTCAAAAACTCTAATTTAATTGGATTCGTGAGAGACTAACCTTTGAGATATTGAGAATTCTACTGAGAAGTATTATCGTGATTATATTTGAAGCCATCATCATTTTTTACAAAATTCATGATTTTTATTTTTGGGTTCTAGAGAGATTTATAACATTATACGTGTTTTTTTTCTACAAATATTCATTTTACATATTATATTATATTATATTATAGTACTTTGTTATGAATTTGATCACGGTTAATTATCTCACATATCCATCTCATCATTTTATCATTTAAGTCAGACCTCAAATGCATAACTTCAATGAGGATATAACTTTCAAGATGTTGATGAATCTTAATAAGTATTGTGGGGTTAGCAGGTGTGACCTTTGATTTTAGAGTCGGGTTGACTCTTGTCGACGCAGCGGAAAATCTATCGTCTCGTGTCGCGAGGCATTATCACGCAGTAAAAATAACTCTTGGAGCTACGAACCAATACTCGAAATAAATATGGCAACTATATTCTCGTAGTTTTCATGTTTGTTCTCTGAACTTATACGTATTTACAAAAATATTCATTTAAAGCCACATCTCTCGACTTTCTTCTCAAAAGGTACCTCCTCTTTTGAATCGCGTCTCCACTGGATAGTCTGCGTATTACACGAAGGGGGTCCACGACGGGGTGAGCAAAGCCAGGTGAAAATTTCTCAGGGTTAATCCCACAAAATGCGTATGCGATGGCATATATAAGCAAGCGATAAGATTGTCTGATTATTTTACATGTAAATAATACATATCGTGCATGAGATGCGACCACCGTACTCATACTGATCCCAACCGACTCGCACTGGAAGTGAATGTGAAACCAAAGCGAGTCCTTGTACTGACTAGACCATTGGAAAACCCTCGATTTATTTATCAAAAACTGATTTTGATTCTTTTCATTTTATTTTTGTGGCGGCAGTTTGGGGTTGTAGAGCAGCCGCCACGCCTTTTTCAGCATTTTCCGCGAACTTACATCGTCGGGTTAAGTATCTGCAGTGAATAAGCGTAGGACTTTTCACCTGGGGGGATCTACTGACTTGCTCATGAAACATGTAATTTATCATTTTGATCATTTACATACTCGTGAATCTCTGTGGACTTTGTCCCATTTTTTCCCGAGTTCACGACCTACTCATCGACAACGATGAATAAACGCACCACTGCACCCACACGGGCGTAGCGATGTGACCGTGCATATGGGATGCATGATGCCAATGCATTTTCCTCATGTTACATGCATGAATGAGCACTACATGAAACATTTACAATCCATGGAAAATTATAATTTATACATATAATCTGCCTGCATGCAAAATCATGTTAATACATTAAATAGCGTCTGTCAGCGTAATATTTACGCGCTTTGCATGTTATTCGAGCAAGCCACTTAACACCTGGCCAGAGTCACCAACTTGGGACCCTTCAACGGATACCTCACGGCCCCTTAGCAAACATGAACCAATCCGGTTCCAAACATTCACACATCTAGAAACTTTTCGGGTTTAGTAAAACACTGCTTCCGCGATCGTCTGGCCGATCGTTGAAATCGTACCATAGTCCCGAGCTTGGAACTAGTCGCATGATCATGGCCTCCCATAAGCAACCTGCCAGATTATAAAGCCTTTAGGCTAAAGTAAACCAAGTAGGAAAATGTCACTTACCTCTTGGAAGTTGAAGAGAAACTCCCACAGCAGTCCGCAGCGTTGTCCTCTCGGAATTATCAGAACACTTCCCTTCTTGTCTCGAGAAGGAATCCGGCCCGGTGGATCGCCTACAAATCTAGAAGAGGAGAAGACGTTCTCTCTACAAAATGAAAAACAAACGCCTGCTGATCGATCTAACTCTTCCTACTCGCGTTTTGCCATTTCTTTTCTTTTTTGCTTTTAACCGCTTTCTATAAACTTACTCTTACTCATTTTTATATTTCATTTATATAGTTTTCTCATAATTAACTATAACTATCATTTGGTGGCTTTTTCTCCCTTTTGGAGAAATCGTCGTTCGATCGGAGGCAATTTCCTCCTCCTTTCCTCTCTTTCCATTTGTGTGGCTTTTCCATTTTCTTTTAACACATTTAACCCCGTCAGTTTTATGACGTCATTACCACATGGCTTCATGTGAGCCATGGGATTCCATGCCCTCCATGTGAAACCCGATGTGAGCCCGTTCGGCTACCGATGCCAGTATCGACTTCTTTATGGTCTTAATGTGGCATCTCGTTCTTCTTAGTGTGTCGTGTGACCTCAGCGTCTCGGCGTGGTAAGTGCACCGGAATCGCGAAATTCGACGTGGTAGTGAAACTAAGTAAGGCGATTCCAGCGGAGAAGTCCGTTTCATCGTCGAATCTAGAAAATTTCGATTTTCAACGAAATTTATTTTACCGGCTGTCCAAAATCTTGGATTTTGCAGGGTTCGCATTAGGTGTAACTATAAAATAAATCAATTTGTCATTTATGTAGAGGTTTTTGTTAAAAGAATATCTTATGTAACGACCAAATTCTTGACTCGATAGTGTTAAGCTTAAATTAACATATATGAGCGGCCGCACCGATAGGGGCGTAGTGGGACGCGCGATTTATATCTTTTTATTTATTAAATTTAAATCAAATAAATCTTAACAAAAAAATTACAGTAATCAAAATTTGTAATTTTTTTACAGTTAAACACTTTAGTAATAAAGTAGCAAATTATTTTTATTGAGACTTGTAGTCAAGACCTTCCACTTCCTATGTTTTGCCTTTTTGAATAGTTTATTATAACTTATTAATATGATGAAGATTCATAATAATTAATATAGTCAAAAGGAAATCGGTAATTGTATGTTATGTTGAACTTTAAATTATGTTTTATGGCTAAAAATTGTTAGAAGTGTGGTTTTAGGCTTTCCTATTAGGGCTTTTTAGACATTGTGTAAAAAAAAATATATTCCTCCAAAAAAATACATATAAATATTCCTAAATCTAATATAATTTTTGTCATATGGATCTAAAAATGTTTTTTAAAGATACATTTTTTCTAATTTTAATATTTTTTAATAAAAGTTGAAAGTGTCTCTTGAAGATACACCTTTGTAATTTTGAAAATTTTAAATTTACAATCAAAATTACACTCAATGTGTATTTTAAAAAGACACCTTCGTTATTTTAAAATTTTTGAATTTAAATTAAAATTGTATTTTAAAAAAACACTTTCTAAAAATTTGGAAAACACTTTCTAAAAATTCAAAAAATTGAAAATGTCTCTTAAAGAAACATTGAAAAATTATTAAAATATTATATTAAAAGTGAGACACTTTCTAAAAATTAAAAAAACTGAAAATATTTCTTAAAGATACCTCTTTTAAATAGTTTTTTTGTTAACTTTTTTTTTATTATCAAAAGCCACATTTTAATGTTTTATCATACCCGTGGAAAAAACTATACAAAACTATATTATAATTAGGATTAATTTTCAAATTACTCTTGTTTTTTAAGAATTTTATTATTATTTTTCAGAAACATCCTTCCCTAATTGAACAGGTGACGTGGCAGCCAATCCGTCTTGGCCTGCGTATATGAAGATAGTAGAGATCCGGTAAGATCGTGGGCGGTGATAAGCACACCGCTGGTAGGATGTGTTCAAAAAGCTTTGGATTATTTGATGTATGCCCTTTAGGGATACATGCGGATTCTGTTTTACTTCTGTTTGTTTCTGATTTTCGACTGTTTTCTTCAATTCTATGGGAAGTTTTTGCACATTTTTTTGGGGTTTCTGATGATCGATTGTGTTCCATTGCATTTCATGATATAACATACAAGATTTTTTTAAATATTTAATTTCATATAATTAAATGAAAGGATTTATTAAAAAATTTATGATTTTTTTATATTTTTAGTAATAACTTAGGTAAAACTTAAAATAAAATATTTAGAACAAAAAAGTTTAATATATTAATGTATATTATTACAACAATTATATTTAAAACCCAAAATGAAATTTGACACACCACTAAAATAACTATTTTTTATATATAAATCTTTAAACTATTTTAATTATTAAGTTTGTTATTTAAACAAAATTGAATAAGAAATTTTGGACCAACAGATCAAACTCAAATAGGGATTAGATTAGGTTGGGTTGATTTGGCTTGTTTCTATTTGAGCCATCAATTTTATAACTTAACCCTCTAAATAATCGGTCCAAAATATATTGATTAACTAGGCTCTAGCTCGTATTATCACCTCTAAGTATTATCAAATGGCACAATTATATTTTCAAGATAATTGAACTTCAACATACAAAAATTATCACAAAATCTTCAACGTTCCATCCAACATCAATCAATGTTTTAAAAATTAAGATGATGGATATTGATATCCAAAAGTGTCCAAAATAATCTTAATTTAGTTAAAAATTTAATTAGAAAATTTGGTATTACGCTTGTTATTTAAATTTTATTGATATTCCTTTCATTATTGAATATATATATATATATATATATATATATATATATATATATAAAAGCTTAGTTGACAATTTACAATAACTTTGTGAAAATATTAAATTTTTTTTGAATTTTTTTTTAAAATTTAGAACAATTTAATGTAGATAAGAACTAAAATTTTCTTATAATTTAAATTTTTTATTTATTTTAAAATAACTTTTATTCATTTTTTTAAATCATCTTTCCTCACAGTTGTTGAGATTTTAATGATTTTGAGCTTTTTTAGTTTGCTGAATCGAATCGAGTCGATTATCATACCCGCCATTTAGGCCAGGTCAAGCCTTGATGGTGTTTTGCATTTTCTTCGAGTAGAGAGCCTCGCAAGGCGCCATTCAATACTCTAATGAAAGTTTATTGTTGTATACAAATTCAACTAGAGGGTATTAATGCATCCCGATCTGCTCTGATCGATCGCGCAACCTCGGCATATCTTCGAAGCCTTGGATCAGCATTTGATTATCCATCAGTGCGCGTAGATGGAGCGTCTTTGAAACTCAATGTCCAGTGCCCAAGCGCCTTTGCAACTTTCCCCCGAAATCTCGAGGCCGGCCTTGGATCTCGCATATGAAATGATCGATATTGGAATCTCATGCTTAGAACTATTTCCTTTATGTAAAGCTCGCGACTTGTCAGTGAATAGTCGATTCTCATTTACAGTAGGAAGTGAAATTTGCTTAGTCAATCGGTCTACCCGCGACCAAAGCTGAATCTCATGCTTTCTTCACACATCCTTGATAACTTGCGAATATAAAATCCATTGTGATTCGGTCCCATTTCCATTTGGGTATCTGATGAGAGTTTGTAACGATCAGGAAGACGATGTTTGACTTTCACTTCGACACATCATAAGCGGTCACAAATTAAAACATCTTTTTCATTACGGGCCACGATATGAAGTCTACACAAATTCTAATACATCTTTATGCTACTAGGGTGCATAACAAAAGATCCATTGTGTGCCTTTTCAAGAATGGATTTCTTGAATTCATCATCATTGGATACACAAATCCGATCTCTATAATACACAAATCCATCCTCATTCACTATAATTTCAGTTTCTTTCCCCTCTCTACTCTGATTTACAATTGCGGAAATTTTCTCATCATTCTTTTGTGCCTCTAGCACTCGATTCAACAAATCTGGTTTTGTTATCAATTCGCTACTATTTCACTGTCGTTTGACAATGACAAATGAGCATTCAGCGCTCGAAGCGTTTATGCGAGCTTTCTACTTTCGGAGCATGCGCTGCCATTGACCTTCGAGATGATAGCAGATCACACAATCATAATCCTTGATCAATTCCATCCATCTACATTGTCACCGAGTTTAGCTCTCTTTAGGGAGACAAATATAAGACTTTATGATGAATATAGATAGTACTTTCTTCCATAAAGATAGTGTCTCCAAATTTTCAATGCAAACACAGTGGTGGCCAATTCCAAATCATGCGTAAGGTAGTTCTTCTCATGCAGCTTCAACTGTCTTGAAGCATAAGCTACCACTTTACCCTCTTGCATAAGGACACATCCAAGTCCATTTAATGAAGCATCACTAAAAATCACGTATTCTTTGTAGTTAGGCGGTAAGAGCAGGTGCCTCGATTAGAATGCTTTCAATTTTTCAAAACTAGCTTGACACTTTTCACCCACTCAAATCTCACATTCTTACAGACAATCTTGTCATCGGACATGATCATTGAAAACCCCCATGCCGAACCTTCTGTAGTAACCACCTGCAATCCCAGGAAATCACGCACTTAGTGACATTTCTCGGTGATTTCCATTCAGCAATCACCTCATCTTCCTTGGATCCCTCTCGAATTCCTTCGCCGTCCTGATGTGTCGAAGGACACTTCTCTCAACCAAAATTTGCATTTGCTTCGTTTAGCATATAACTGTTCTTGTCTCAAGGTTTCTAGCACTACACGAAGGTGTGTATCATGATCTTCCCGATCCTTTGAATACATAAGTATGTCATCTATAAACACCATGACAAACTAATCTACATACAGTCGGAAAACACGATTCATTAAGTCCATGAAAGTCGTTGGAGCATTTGTCGACCCAAACGACATTACAAGAAACTCATAATGTCCATACCGCGTTCTAAACGTCGTCTTATGCACAGCCAATCCTTAATCCTTAATTGATGATACCGGTCGCATGAAGTCGATCTTGAAAAGAAGACACTTACACCTTTCAATTGAAATTCGAACAAGCCATCAATGCTAGGTACTTGAATGTTGTTCTTCATTGTTTGTTTAGTTGCCTATAATCAACACACAATCAAAGCGTACCATCTTTCTTTTTAACAAAACCTTCAGAGCTCCCCATGGTGATACACTTTCGAGGGCAGATAAATCATTTTCTCAACAATTCTTACAACCGAAGCTTCAATTCTTTTAACTCCACCGGAGCCATTTGATCTGATTATGTGGATCGCAGGAGTGGCACCCTCAGCGGCGTCAATTGTGAACTCGATCTCTTTTACAGTAGGCAATCACATCCAACTCCTCGAAAACTGCGTCCCGGGATAATCACTAACTGTAGGGATGTCTAATAAGCTAGGCTCTTCCTTTTTCGAATCAATCACATACGTCAAGTAGGCTTCACACCCCTTTCGAACCATCGTTCTAGCAGTAGTGGCGGATATCACATTAGAGAGGCGGTTCGACCTCTCACTGATAAAAGTCACTTCCTCGCCACTCTGTGTCCTTAAGGTCACTCTCTTCATTCTATAATCAACTACCACTTGGTATCGGGACAATCAATCCATCCCCAATATCACATCAAACTCTCTAAATGAAAACTTGATCAAATCCCTCGGAAACTCATACTCTTGTATTCTAATTGGACAATCTCTATAGACTCTATTCACATTGACACTATTGGGGCCTGAACTTTCCATGCTTACCTATTAAGATCGATAAGATCCGCATTAAAGTCACGTCATCCTTTATATGCAAATGCAATGCATGTCATAAACAATTTTAAAATCATTTACAAAAATTTAAAAATCATTTTGTAGAACTGCCTAAACCTAGGCTCGGATGCTTAAAAATTGTCGAATTACATTCTTATTTACCCTGGTACTTTAGCACTACGATATATTGAGCACCTATAAATACAAATCGTTTTCAATATTGTAGCTCTATGCTACTTGTGCTCTGATACCACTAAAAATGTGACGGCATATATACATGTTCATTTTCTTTTGTACAATAAAACACATTTCAAATGCTCATTTTGTAAAAGATAATTAACCTTATGAACATATATACATAAACATCATTTTAACTTAAAGGGGGCCCATCATTTGTTCACAAATGCATTCTATGGCATTACATGCCCATTTGGTTCATTTCCCACTTTGATACAATAGGACATTATAAGTCGTTTTCAATACCAAAATATTTACAAAACAAAATCAGAGTTTGTACAAAAAGTATCAAATATATTTCATGAATGCATGGTCGGAGCTTTACTTCAACTCCGTGAGGCCTTGACGTTGACTTTGAATCAGCTGCGGTCTTTTCCTTCGTACATGTTCACTCGGTACCCTCTGTGATGATAAAAAAGCGCACTACGCGTTTTCATGCTTAGTGGTTCTATCTGATTCTCTCTTCATTTCAGTTTAAGTAAATCATGCATTTTTGTAAATCAATGCCTTTGTATAATTTTTTTCAATGACCAATACAATACAATACATATATGTATATTTTCATTTCGTATGCATTCAAATTACAAGTCATTGGTCATTTCAATCGTGTAGTTTCATATGCAATAAATCATTCAAACACAAATCATGCATTTCACAAATTTCTTTTCATTTTGCCCTTAAGCGAATTTAACCTATACTTTGGTGCCCTGAGAATAGAATCAGACCGCGGTCCAATGAAATTTGCGGGGTTAGTATAAAATGTTTTATAACACAGTATGGTCACAGTTGGGCTGCTGATTGATTACATTAAAAGAATAAACATGGAACACCTCTTGTCTTTCATCCTCAAAACTCAGTTCAGTGACGCGTCAATAGTTTGGCGCGCGATATTATTCATTTGACCACCATCAATTGTATAATATATCGTAACAAATTTAATGATTTAACGTTCTATTCAAGGGTGCTCCAAATCATTCTGTGTTTGTTATTATATACCATTATATCCAATATGTTAATATATTCAAATTTTTCATGTACAGTCATTTCACAATAGGATTATATTAAATCAGTTTAAACAATCATCATAAGAGTATGTGAATTCATTTCAATAAAATCACTCCTTTTCTGTCTTCAGTACATTTTAAAAATAAAGAAGAGTGAAACCAGGCCAATTAAGTTATATGACTCATTGGAAGCGCACAATATAATTAAATATAAAATCTTTTGAATTGTTTTGTCAAACAGCTGCAACGAGCATAGGAAGAGTGAAGAACAAACCCCAAAGATTAATGCTCTTAGTTCTATCCTCAGAATCCAGTTTGGGGTGAAATTCTGTCTAACTATTCAATACCAAATATAATCACTGTAGACTAAACCGAAAAGAAATGGGTTATGCATTCTAGGGATTTTGATTAAGGATTGATGTCTCTTAACATATGCTTGAAAAAAATTTTGAGGACATGAACCATGTTTTTCTGTTTACTTCTCAAAGAAAATTATAGCTCTATGAGTCTATTTTTTTAGTAGGAATTAAGTCATCTCATTTGGATCACTCAAACTCAAGTTACGACATTTTAATACCAGTAGTGGTATGCTTGACTCACTCGATTACCTACTATTATTCTTGATTTCAGTGGTCTTAACTCTATACATTGGTAATGGTTTCTTCTACTAATTTTAAGCTATGGTTCTAAAGTTTCTTCTCCAATTGGAATCATCCAATTTGGATCACCAAAACTCAAGTTATTGCATTTACATCCAGACTACTCTAATTTGCAAAGGAGAATCAGATTATTCTTGTACATAGCTCCAATTTGATAGATTTCTAGGCACTTTGGGGTTACAAATTGCATACACACTTCCTTCAAGTAGATTATTCCCTAAGTATAGTTTACCCAAAATTTTGAATCAATCAATTTGGATGAATGAAACTCAACTTACGGCCAAAACATCACAACCACACCCAAAACAAAGCATACCCATTAGCTACCCGAAACTTACTTTTAAGCCTATATTCGGGAGCCTTAGAGCTACAATTTGATCCTAGTCCCTTCTATAAATTTGTAGCTCTAGCTCTTATGGTTCTTCACCAATTAGAATCACTCAATTTGGATGATTATAACTTAACTTATAGCCAAAACAAAAACAGGGGTTTTGAAAATTTTTGACAGCAACTCCTTTGAAACTTCATCATTTCCTTTACACAAAAATTCCTCAAAATCAATCCAAACCAATCAAAACAATGAAAAACAACCTCAAACTGAACTAAAACCATCCAAGAACACTTTACACAAAGCTAGGTTTTTTCTCTAAACCCAAACATAAGAAAAGAGGGGGTTATGGTTTTGTTTCTTACCTTTAAATCTCTTACTTTCTCTTCTTTCTTCTTTCTTCTTCTTCTTGATCACTTAAACTCTTGATCTCATGGGCGAAATGCCACTCATCTCCTTTTCTCTCAGCCGGATTTGCCCAACAAAAATGCCTAAATAAGAGACTCTCTCATTCTAGGAACTAATTGGTCTTAATATATAAACTTAGGTCATGTTTGACTTACACATTTAGATGCTTTCTTTTCTGTTTTGCTCATCATTTCCTTTCATTTTCACTTCATTTCATTTCATTTTCGTTTTAACATTTACACTCCTTATTTATAACCCTTAGGTCCTCATTTGACATTTTACCAAATTTATTTGGCTCTTGTAAAATTTCCAGGTTTTTATCATTTTTTTTCATTTTTAGCCATTTAAACGCCAGAAAAATATAATTTAATTTATTTTACACCCTAAACATGTTATAAAGAGCTAATGCAGGTATTTTGGTGTACACTAACTCTATCTCTAATTGCTTCTACTAGCCCTCTACAACGGCCATCCATAGTTGTCATGCCTACACTTTCAACGGGATCAGGTACTTCTCAATCTTCTTCACTTCCTATTTCAGTATCCTTCTCCCCACTATCTCCAAGTCCTACCATGACCCCCTCAGCACCTATATCTTCTTCACCTCCTCCATTGGCCCCTCTTCATCCTTCCAAACCCCCATCCCATCCCATGGTTACCCATTCTAAGAATAACATCTTCAATCCTAAATAATTATACGCTAATTTGAAGGCATGAAGGTGGTCCGGAATCAACAAAATTTATAAACCTATTTCCTCCTATCGTAACGTCTTTACTTGCGTATGGTATTTCCCAGGGTCGAACACATGGATGGGTTTTCTTCGCACAAATGACTTGCAGTTAAGGCCAAAATGGTGAATTCAATTTGGATTTTAGGGTTTGATAAAAACAGTGAGGGGTAATGTTTGGAAATTGAAAATGAAACAAGTTAAAATGTAAAATAGAACTCCTTGAAGTGTTAAAGTCCTTCAGCTGGGGTTGGATTCTAGGGCAATTGAGGGTTTCGAGTTACTTTCCTCGCGTTAGGGGAGGACGTGACCTATAATGTTTCGTAGAGATCTTCATGTGACTATAAAAACCGACCCTTAATAACTACCCTTTTGAAAAATGGTAATCATTGAGCATCAATGGTCTCGGCAGTGAAAAACAATTCTCCCTGACTCACCTTCCAATGATTAATAAATGGTAACTAATGAATCTCAGTGGATCTAGCAATAAGCATCCATTGAACCCTAAAAGATTACCAAATACAGGTCATTCAAGGTGAATCTAAGGGATCTAAACCTAGAGTTCAAATGAAACACAAAACTGCCAGTGAGTACCTTCGTGAAAACCATGAGAACCTCCAGTTGCCTTCGGATCCTACACCCAGTAGCCTTCTCCTTCAAGGAAGAAGAAGGGTTTCTAACCTAATCTAACTTTGGGTTAATAAATCACTGGAAGGATTGTTTTGGATGCCTAGAAAGTGAGAGAAAATGAGAAAATGAGAAAGATGAGAAAAAGGAGAAGGCGGGAGGCTGGCGAAGGTTCCACCCGTAAATTTTATTGTCGGCAAAGGGTCCCCTTACGGTACGACGAGAGCTTATATGTGCCACAGACCAAGCAAAATTACAAAAGTAAACAAAGCGATGTGTTTACAAAGGACAAAGTAGGAAAGAAAGGAGCAAAGTCAAAAGTGTCAAGGCGGCATGAAGACGATTATGTTAAAGGGGAAGGGCAGAAATTTACTTGAGAGATTTGCGAATCCTGACACACGAAATTTTGCAAGTGCGAAAATTTGCCTTAGCGCTCATTTTCTCTACTTCTGCTTCTCTTTTCTTTTTAGTTTTTTGATTTCGTATGGGTGAACTTGGATTCTCCATGGTTGAGCTGAATCCTTATCTATGGCATAAAAAGCTTGCAAAAACAACTAAACTTGCCACAAAATTTGATTAGTAGCTTTGCTAGGTCTTTAACATGCCAATTGGGTTAATTAGGCTGATTAGTACACAAAAAGTGCTCAAAACCTGTATTAATAAGGGTGTAAAATAACACTTTTTAGGTAATCCACCCTCAGTGACATTGCTAGTCCCCGACAATGAAAGAAGAAAGAAAGCAATCAAGCAAGATGAGCGCTATAAATATCTACACAAAAATGGTTTTCAAAATCATTGAAGTGATAAGACCCAACTTGTAGCGCAAGTTATCAAAACCACAATCGATGACCATCTCGGGGAAGAGTGTGTCTTATCTGCAAAACCAAGTATCAAAGCAGTGTCAGCTCTAAGAACCAACCTAACATCTTCCACAAAAATAAGTGTTAGCTTGATTAGTTTTCAAGAAATAATATGTGCGAGTCCTCTCCCTGAGCTAGCTTTTATCAAAACTGTGGACTAACCAACCTTAATAGTCGGGACCCACTTTTTATTCCTGACTCCTTTTTTGTTGTAGGGGTGCAGAAATCGAGAATTGTCAGAGCTCCTGAGTGTCCATGTAGCGAGAGTCTACGGGTGACTCTGACAAATTGGGTTTAGGGCATCAAGTCATAAGGATAACCAGCGCTAACTCTTCGGGTTTACTTTAGGACTCTTAGTGAGTTCAAAACTCTAGCACTTACAATTTGCTAAACTCTACCTATTTACCCATGTAACAAGCACAAAGTAGGTGGCTCCCAACTAGTTGGCTTAGGGCACCAGGCTTTAAAGACTTTCTCCATATACCCCTCGGACCGTGCTCAGGTTTCAAGACAAAGCGTCACAAATTTTCTTTTCTTTTTATTTTGAAAGATTCATTGGTCTTTTTATTCAGGGGGTCTCGACCTATTAAAGGTGGTCAAAGGTACTAGGCCGGACTTTTGTAGGGCTTAGAAGGCAAAGCGGTTTTAGCTATAGTAAATCTAATGTGCGGTGTGTGGTTAGTTCGATGTGGAAGAAAAGGTCGAATGCCATAAGAATTTCAACATGTTATCAACCCGACTAGGGCGTAACACAATTCTAACATCATGACATTGGAATAAAATTTCAATTTCTCATCTTGCAAATGGGCATTACAAAAAAATTTTTGTACGAAAATTAAGCGAAAGCATGAACTAGAAACTAAAAACATGAACTATATTGCAAAAAAAAAAACTAACTATGACCATTCAATTAAACAAAAAGACTTGCTCAAAAACATAAAACAACACTTCCTAACTCTCCCCCCAACCAAATTCAACATTGTCCTCAATGTGGCTATGGAATGGAAATTTAAGGGAGGAAGTGATACCTCCTTGATGAAATGTACCCGTTGTTGGATGGGAGACTTCACAAGCTTTCCATTGAGACCTTATTCACTCCATTTGGGCTACAAATGAACAAGTTGGAAGAAGAAAAGAAAGGAAAAAAGTGACCGGTTGGAGAATTTTGAAAATTACGCCTTTATCATAATTTTAAAAGTATTCTTTTTGACTATATTTATATTCTACACTCTCTAAGCTTTCCAATGATACCAAAATTACCCAAAATGGAGTTCGGATGAAAAAGTTATGGCAAAAACAAAATGGGGCGCAAAATTGAAATTTGTGAAAAAAAATTCGCGGGTTCACGAAATATATATATATATATATATGAATAAAAGAAAATAATTTTTTTTTTATGGAAAAATTTTCAAAATAATATTTTTTTTTTAAGAAAACAAAATTTTTTTAAATATAAATAATAATAATAAAAATAAAATAAAATAAAAAGGAAAAATACAGGGCTATAGTGTGGTTGCGAAAATTCTTGCGCTCTTTCCTTTGAACTCTGGACCTCCCCTACTGCAAAAATTTGACACAAACTGCAAAAATAACACAGGAAAAATTAAAAAAAAATTTGCAGAAAAATGAAAAATAAGCTAGAAACAAAGATTAACTTAAAATTAAAGAAAATCTAAAGAGAAAAGTTAAATAAAGCAAAATAAAATAAAATAAAATAAAAATCAAAACAAAAAAGTGGGGGAGACTAAGTCACCCCCGAACCGATTTCGAGCCTTTGGAAGTATAGGAGCTAGTGGAGTGATGTAATTGCGAGGTTTAGGTACTCAAAATCTAAACCAAGACGGTTTTGATATGAGCCATCCGTTGTGCTATGCAACATGAGCAGCTGCCAATGTCTTTGATGTAGTGGAAAAAGTTTGAACAATGGCCACTAACTTCCTAAAGTATTGCACAGGCATTGCAGATGGGATGGCCTTAGCGATGGGTGAATTCTATTGTTTCATGTCTTTGCGGGTTTTGAGCGGGATGTGCACTTAGTCGAAAGAATCTTCTTGCGGTCGTTGTTGGTGGCTTGGGCAGTGACATTAGGGTCCAATTTTGTGGGAAGTGGTTTAAGATTAGGCTTTTGGGGCTCTTCCATTGCTTCTTGCCCTCTGCCCTCCTCAGTCAGCAATGGGGAGATTGCTTCATTTTGCTGTTTACAATGCTTCTCCACTGTGGTGTCAATCAATCACTCTTCCTCTGGATTCTCTTCCTCTTGGTGAACATTCTGCTGGTTGGCAAGCCTTGAAATTGATTTTTGCAGGTTTTCAAATTTCTGATCAATTTCGCTTTGAAGCCCACCAATTCTCTTGTCCACATTGTTTTCCTTTGTGTCGATTTTACGACAATTGAAGCATTGATTGCCTTCTACTTTTCCACAAAGTCACTCACCAGCTTGCTAAGGTTCAGAATGGCTTGTTCAACTAGAGAGGTTGACTGTGGTGGTTGAGGCTAAGATGAAGAAGCATACTGTGAATGTGAAGGAGGTGCATATTGTAGAGGTTTTGGTCCCCATGAAAGATATAGGTGGTTCCCCCAACTAGGGTTGTAAGCATTTCTATATGGTGCATTTGTTGGAGCCTGATGCATGAGGGCGCCTCATCAGTGGAGGTTTCTATAGTCCTCGTGGACTATGCGTTTGGATTTCTCTCAGGTGGATCTTGTATCAACAACTCTTCATGTGGGGGTTCCATTTGATCACAATTCAAGCCCACTGGAACATGCACTCCTATAATAAGAACAGGGTAAGCATAAGACAACAAAGAAACAATCCTACTTTTTTTTTTTTTTTAACAATGAAATGAAACTAAAAAAATTGAGAATACAATACTAAAAAGATTGAAAAAGGAAAATTCACTAGAACTTGTGATGAGGATCCGCGAGTGTTGATGGATTCATCATTTGCACTTAGGGCGCATCCGACCTTGGCATGGAGAAATTTTGATTCATGGGCACGGAGGTGGTCCGGAATCAACAAAATTTATAAACCTATCTCCTCCTACTGCCGTAGCAATGCTACTGCAGTATAGTGGCTTTAGGGTCGAACACAGGGATAAGTTTTCTTTGCACAAATGACTTGCAGTTAAGGCCAAAATTGTGAATTCAATTTGGATTTTGAGGTTTGATAAAAACAGTGAGGGGTAATGTTTGGAAATTGAAAATGAAACAAGTTAAAATGTAAAATAGAACTCCTTGAAATGTTAGGTCACTGGGGTTGGATTCCTAGGGCAATTGAGGGTTTCCAAGGTCCTTTCCTCGCGTTGGGGAAGATGATCTATTGTCATTTCCCGAACCGGATCTTCATGTGACTATAAAAACCAACCCTTAATAACTACCCTTTTGAAAAATGGTAATCCTTTGAGCATCGACCAGTCACTAGCGTTATGAAAACATTCTACGACTCACCTTTCAATGATTAATAGATGGTAATAATGAATTTCGTGGATCTAGCGTAAGCATCCACTTGAACCCTAAAAATTACCAGAAATACAAGTCATTCAAGAGGTGAATACAAGGATGTAAACCTAAGAGTTGAATGAAGCTTGCCAAAAGCTGGTGAGTACCTGCGTGAAAACCATGAGAACCTCCAATTGCCTTCGGATCCTGCACCCAGTAACCTTCTCCTTCAAGGAAGATTTCTAGCCCCTCATCCTCCGAGTTGTCATCCTTGGAGGGTGTTTGGCTACCCAGAAAGTGAGAGAAAATGAGAGAAAATGAGAAAATGAGAAAGCTTGGAGAAAGAGTGGGAATTCTTTGAAAGGTTCCGCGTAAATTTTGATGTCGACAAAAGGGTGCCCCCTTACAATGCAACAAGAGCTTATATCTTCTTTGACCAAGCAAAATTACAAAACTAAACAAAAGCAGTTAACTATTACAGGGACAAAATGGAAAGAAAGAAGACACAAGATAAAAAGTAAAACGGCATGAACGATTAATACGCGAGGAAGAAATTCGGGTTGCGGAGAAATTTTGCAGGTTGCGAAAATTTTGCAGCAATGCTCATTTTCTTCTACTTTTTACTTCTCTTTTCTTCTTGTTTTTTATTTGTAGCTATGAGTTGAACTTGGATTCTCCATGGTTAAGCTGAATCCCTATCTACAGTATAAAAAGCTTGCAAAAACAACAAAACTTGCCACAAAATTTGATTAGTAGTTTTGCTAGGTCCTTAACATGCCAATTAGGTTAATTAGGTTGATTAGTACATAAAAAGTGCTTAAAACTTGTATTAATAAGGGTGTAAAATGACACTTTTTAGGTAGTAATCATACACCGTCACCACCAATCACCCTCTTCTTGATTCTATTCAACCTACATGTGTATCTCAAGTAGTAAAAAGTGTTGCATGAAGGACTACCATGTCTGATGAGCTTATTGCCTTTCTTCATAATAGTACTCGGGACCTTATTCCCCTTTCACATTCTCAAAATGTTGTAGGCTATAAATGGGTGTTTCGCATCAAACGAAATCCAGATGGCACCATTTCAAAGTATATAGCTCGCCTTGTTACCAAAGGGTTCCATCAAAGACCAAGTGTGGATTTTCATGACAATTTTAACCTTGTTGTTAAGCCTGCCATAATCCGCCTTATTCTTATTGTTACCTTATCTCATGGCTGGTCTCTTCTCTAATTGGATGTTAATAATGCTTTCCTACATAGTACATGTTAGTTATAATATGACAACTAAATTTGCACAAGTATACACATTGCTAAAAACTAATAAAAGTGATAAGTGGGTTATCGTTCCCACGAGGATTATGCTATTAAGTACTGACCTAATCTAGCTTTAATTCTATATGGATGGACAAATCTAGGTTGGAAATAAAATAAATTAGCATGCAAAATATTACCTTAAGTTACCAACGAAGACTCAAGACTCAATAAAGAAAACCTGAAACAATCTAAAATCCCTAAAGTATCGATTTCACCAAGATTATAATTAATTGAAGGAATTTGAATTTAAATGAGTGCATTTTGTTTACTTTTTGTTGGTGGATATCACTTTAGTTGTAATTGATATCTCTAGAGTTTTCAATACATCTCTTGAGTTTAGGTCATGGTCATCTCTACCCTAACCACTAAACTCAAGAGTCATTAAGCTTAAGAATCATGTTTACCATGTTAAACCCTAGGATATCTCTACCTCTAGGCGTTGAACAATAATTCATATAGGTCCCTTGCAACAAATTTGGCTTCTCAGCCTAGATTCGAAAGTAAATAATCAAATAGGTAGTGATCAGCAAACTATTTGTAATGAAAACTATATGAATTACCCAATGAAATAAACAACTAGATAAGAATTAATCCAAAGTTTCAAAAATAAAATAAAATCAAGGCTACATCATAGCCATAGGAAAACAAACTAAAACATACTAAGAACGAAAGAAAACATAAAGGGAGAACATAAGGTAGAAAAGAGGAAAATATGGGTTTTGATGAAGAATCTTCATCTCCTCCTCGAGATCTCCTCATGATGAGCTAGACTACCATGAACCTCTCGTCGTCATTCCTTAATCTCCAACTCCTCTCCCCTCCAGGAATCATGCCCTAGGGGTTTTTCCTAGGGTGTTTACCCTAATCTCTAACTTCTCGTCACAACTCCTCTCTGTTTTCCTCTTCACTTATCGAGGCCATAACTTTGCCGTCCGAACTCCAAATAGAGCAATATTTGGTCTCGTTGAAAAGCTTAGAGAGTATCAAATATGGATAGTTCCAGAGAGAACACTTTAGAGCTGATAATAAAGACGGAATCGACAAAGTATGCAAACTAGTCAGATTTTGAGCACTCTTCTCTTCTTCCTTATTCTAAAAGCCACAGCTTGGTCATTTGAAGTCCAAATTGAGTGAATAAGGGATCTTAGGAAAGCTTGAGAAGTCTAATATCCATAAATAAAAAGATTGGATCCATGGGAGGTCATTCTATAGTTGAAAATATTGAAATACAGTAGTTGTTGCTGCATATGGAATTTGCTGATTTCTATATTTGATGCCTTTTTACTTCGTTTTGATCTCGTTTTCACTCCTTTAGCTCTAGACTTGCCCCTCATCAAAATGCCAGAAAACAAGCATTAAAAACTTTGAAATCACATTAAAAACATGTGTATGATAGGAGGTTAATGATAATTAAATTGATGTAGATTACACCTATCAGTAAACTTTCAGAAGAAGTCTTTATGAAACAACCTCCAAGCTTCATTGACCGTAATCATTCTTCCTTTGTCTCTTTCTACAGGCTTTCTCTCAACATTTTTCTATCAAGGACCTTGGGGATCTTCACTACTTTCTTGGAATTGAGGTGCTTCCTACACCATCTAGATTGCTCTTAACCCAGCAAAAGTATATATGAGATTTACTTGAAAAGACCAACATGGCTGGTGCTAAGGAGTGTGCCACATTGATGACTTCCACTCAAATTCTCCAACTTAGTGATGGTTCTCCTCCCATTGATGCTACCAAGTTCAAACAGGTTATTGGCGCATTGCAATACTTATCCTTGACACGCTATGACATCTCCTTCGTCATCAACCGCTTGGCTCAATTCATGCATTGCCCATCACAAATCCATTGTTCTATAGCTAAGCGCGTTCTCCGTTAGCTGGAGTCCACCATTCATCATTTTCTTTTTCTCAAGCTTCATCAACCTCTTAATCTCACAGCCTTTACTAGCGTTGATTGGGTTGGTGATTATGATGATCGAAAATCAACTTCTGCTTACATTCTTTATCTTGGTGGGAATGCTATCTCTTAGTGCTCCAAGAAATAGAAACATGTGGCCCGTTCTTCCATCGAAGCAAAATGCCGAGCTCTTGCCTCATATGCCATGGAAGTACTTTAGCTTAAACAGCTTCTCAGTGAACTATATGTTGATTACTCTTTATCTCCAAATATTTTTTTGTGATAACATTGGCGCAACATATCTTTCTATCAACCTTGTTTTCCACTCACGAATGAAACAATTTTCTATTGACTATCATTTTGTCCGTGATCATGGCTCGTGGGCTAGATCTCTTGTCGCTCACATCTCCGCCAAAAAGACCGACTTGCATATATGATCTCACTAAGCTAGATTGTCATCACTTCCATATCGGCTATTGCGCTCTAAGATCGGTGTCTCCAATGGGAGCACCGTCTTGCGAGGGCTGATGGGAACCATCGATCCATTGGGCTTCGATATTTGCATCATCAATAAACAATCCCGCCATTCATCTGTTGTAACAAACAAGTTCAAATTTAAATATTTGTTTGTAACCTCCCCTGAATACGTGGCCTACATTATCATGTAGATATATATATATATATATATATATATATATCTCTGGCTATATGTAAGTTAAAAAACACAACGAGAAATAAAATATTTCATCTTCTCATATATATATATATATATATATATATATATATATATATCCCTATCGCTATATGTAAGTTAAAAAACCTGCAGAAATAAAATATTTCATCTTCTCATCTAGCTTGTTTGGTATTATAGACCTGTTTAAAGACATGTTTTGGAAACTAGTGGTTATATTGATGATGCTTTTTATTTCGATTGTTCTTATGTTCTTAATCTCTTTTGATCCAGATTTATCTTTGTTATTTTTATTCTTAGCACCCCCTAGTTCCATATTTTCATAGGAGTTCCTAAGCTTTATCATGAGGAGGTAACTTTTCCTCCTATTTGCTACTATATTGACACATTGTGGACAATTTTTAATTATTTAGGGGATGGGTATGTGAAAACCCGCGTAATGCGAAACGATAGGTTACCGTTATAGTATAGACTATAAGTTCGAAAAATTCTCTAGATCTTGAATGACAACGTGGATCATGCCGTTGAGTTTGTCTCACGAAATCTAGGTACATAGTCAAATTTCGTCGAATTATGAAATAGTCCGAATTTCACGTATTTCGAGACTAATGGGCAAATTATAAAGTGACACTTGGCATGAGGGTGTGGTGCCATGTGGCAATAAAGAAAGACACTTAGAACATAGGATGCAAGGAGTGTCATACTCTTTAATAAGCCATGGGGAGATAGTAATTAGACAAGTAGGCATGGGTGACACTTATAGTATGGAAGAGATGCTAGAGTGTCAAAATGAACAGAGGAATTCTCACAGACCAAATCAGTTCGGTGGAATAGGAGAAAAAAAGGAAAGAGGGAGAGGAGAGAAAAGAGAAAGGAAGAGAGAAAGAAGAAGAAAAAGGGAGAAAAAGAAAGGAAAGAAAAGAAAAGATAGAGAAAAGAAAAGAAAGGGGAGGAAGGAGGAGCCGTGTAGGACTTCAGTTTCTGAAAGGGGGGCTGGTCTGCGCTCCAACAAGTAGGGGCCTTCTCCTACCATGGTTAGTCCTTGTTTAAGAGCCATTCAATGGCCATGAGCTATAGCCCTAGAGGGAGGGCTGGTTCAAAAATAGTTTTGATCAAACTATTGGTGGGTTGAGGACCGGTTTTCTGGTTCTCTTATGTTCCCATAAATATAGTTTTGGAATAGGTTATAGTTGGTGGAAAATATGGACTAAATATAGTTCGTATGTGCTAGAAATATGGCCTGGAAGTAGCTTGCACTTACTAGAAAATAGGTTGTGTATGTTGATGAGTCCAAAAAATCATTAGATTTTTAATCCATTTTCCTGAGTATGTTACGAGATAAATGTGATTTAATTGCAGAAAAGTGGATAATTAACTCAAATTTCATTTTGCGGGAAAATCACAGACTCAAATCTTAGCCAAAAATCGAGGAAGAGGCTGCAGTGGTGAGTCTGGCGAAAATTTAAGTCGCGATAGGAATGCTCGAGTTACTTGACAAATTCGAGTCACGAAATCGGCTTGATTTGGCTCTGAAGAAGAAGTAGAAAACTTGAACAAGTGAAGTCATGACTTGAAGAAGGAGGTTGCGACAAAGAAAACGTGGTCGAGACTAAAAGAAATAATCAAGGGAAGAAATTCATGTCGCGACATCACTTTGATGTCGCGACACCTGTATAATAATGATGTCGCGACACTACTCTGAGGTCGCGACAAGGATCCGTCTATGAAGCCACCAGAGAGGTTTTTGCAAAAGAAAGGGGTTGCAACCAGTTTTTAAATAAAAGGCTCCATTTCAGGTCGCGACATCATTCTGATGTCGCGACATACAAACAGGAAGATTTAAAGTGCAACCAAAGATAGAGTTTGGAAGGAGAATTATAAACACAACAGCCAAATAGAAGCACTTACTTGGCTGAGACTTGCGACCTTTCACAAGTCAAGGATTAGAAATGATGTCGCGACCACTCATTAAGGTCGTGACCTGAAGAAAAGCTGAGCAGAAGAAATTGATGTCGCAACGTGTGACTGAGGTCGCGACTTGGAAAATAGGTGAGAAAGAGGAAATTGGTTGCAGCGTCGCGAGGTTACGAAGCCGAGAAGAAAATGAAAAGCAAATGATGTCGCGAGCACTCACCATGAGAATCGCGACATAAAATGAAAGATATATGAAAGCAAGAAGACCACCAACACGATTGCGACCAAGGAATCAGAAGTCATCACATGAAGTCATCATCTGAAGCAATGAGAGTGGTCGTAACTGGCGATGTACTTAACTAATATCTTTGGAAGAATAGGAAGACAATGATGTCGCGACATGAGCGAGGTCGCGACATCAGCAACGAAGGAGATGATGAGAGAGAATTCGCGACCACAAGCGATGTCGCGACCAGCGATCAAAAGGCACATTTGCAAAGACAAATGGTTGCAACTTAAAGAAAGAAGTAGCGTGATCCGCGAGCAATCAAGACAAGTCCGTAATAAAAAATCAACGAAGTCGCGACATAGGACAATGAAGCATTTTGGGGATTCGGCCCAGATTCTTTTTGCAGTATAAATAGATAGCTATAGAAGAGTAAAGTAAGTTTCCTGTCTTCACTACCCAGAAAAGGGAGAAGAAGAGGAACTCAGTGTATATTTTAGAGTAGATTTTTTATTTTATTATTTTTATTATTTTTATTTTTTTGTTTTGAATATGCGAACTGTGCAGAGACGAGTAGAGCTGGATCTTTAGTTCTATTATTTTTCTTAAGTATTACTGCTTGAAAATTTATGAAATCTATAGGCAATTTGCGGAATTCAATTTTTACCTCGGTTTATTGCAATTCACGAGTGGTTGTGCATTGATCGGTGCTCCATTTCTTAATTAGCGATCACAGTGTCGAACTTCGACTCTTTGGATTTGATTTACACATTTAATTGAGTCTTTCTGCTATTATGGAGAATTAATTTGGTTCGATTTTTACTTAATCGGTGTCGTTTTGAATGGATAAGTTCTAATAGTAGTACTAATACGAGTTGAGGGAATGTATCTTACTGCGATATCAGGGGATGCCTCTGCGTGACCTGAGACGGAGATTCACGAGTTGAGGAGCATTCTTTTCTAGGTATGTTCGATTACCATTGGCCAGACTGCGAGCTCACAAAAGTTCATTTGATAAATCCCTCGTTCGCTCATGAGTGAAGTTGGAGAGTGTATTTAACAATATAAATGTCGAGAGGATTCACCTTAATCTATAGGTAAGTTCCAATCCCCATGTTAGCTTAGATCTAATCAAGGGAAAGGGATAAACCCATAGATCTGGAGGTTGAGCTACCAATTAAGTAGTAGAAACTTTGCGAAAATCCTGAGAAGGTAAAGCAAAAGTTCTGCTGTCAACAGGAAATGGGTGTGAAGTATTGAGAAAGAAAAATTACCCAAATCTTGCAAGAGAGTTTGGAATACGAAGTAGTAGTTTTGATCTTGTCTTGAGAGAAACGAGGATATCAATCTATTGAATATCAGAGATCGATTCAATAATTAGAAATCTTGGACAAAAGTAGATCTATACATGAAACGAGCCAGTGGGTTTAGTCTTTGAATTATTTGTTCCATTGTATTTCATTATTCGTTTCGTTTCTCACTGACGATTCAATCCATTCATTTGTATACAATTTATTTTCATTCATTTACTTTTGTTTTAGTTTAGTTTGAACATATTCAATAGTATAGGAGTTTTAATTTGTGTCGTGTAGATAAAACTTTCATTATGAGTTTTGAGTCCAAATAGTATGGAATTTTAGTAGTTGGGGTAGTTGATCTGTAATTCGCTATCAATCTCTGTGGGAATGATACCTGGACTTACATTCAGATTTACTACTTGTATGACACATTGCACTTGCGGTGTCATAGATTGAACCCACGCACATTTAAATCATGAATATTAAGAGAAAATTATTTTATCAAACACATTTATCCAAAGTAACATGGATGCAAGAGAATTGTAAGGCTCTCGTAGCTATGTTAATTTGAGGGGTTTTAGTCTATATAGAAAAAGGCAAACATATGCTGTTTTTCTTGGGTTGAGACTGAAAAAATCCAGTTTGAATGTTGATTGCTTGATGAATAACATGCTGATATATGTGTTTGAAATATGGATACAGATTATGTATGGGTAGGAATTACATGCAGTAGATGTAGTGTCCATGATGCTTGGTATGAAACATGATTTTTAAATATTCTATGTAGTTCCTTTGTATGCATATAATATGTAAACTCCACACAGTGGCATTAGCATTGCATGTGCATGGGACATCATGTGAATCGGGTATGAGTGCATGAAATGGCTTTTGAACAAGCAAATTTATCAGAGGGTTGTCGAACAATATTTCTCAGCATATCCGCTCTGTATATTTCGAGGAGGGTTGTCGATATATTTTTATATTGAAGAATGTCCAATGAGTTTCAAAACAAAAATCTTTTGTTTTGAAAAACATATTTCATACATGGAAAATGCATGTGTGAGGGAGTCGATGAGGACTCGAGACATGGGCATGGCATGTAGTCATTCATGTAGAAATGTGCATGTTTTTACTTGAATGTGCGTGGATGTGTGAACATTGTGCACTTAGGTGGGGAGTAGCCCTTGTAGGATATTTTCTCTACTTGGCATTGATCACCTCGTCGTGGGAAAATATTTTCAAGTCTTTGAAATTGCCGGGAAGTGGAGACCATCCACAAGGTCTTAGTGAGAAAAGGCCAAATTATTTGTTTTTGGTTTTTGTAATATTAAGATGAACATCAAGTTTTGATTATGTAAATGAGAAGTTTTGTAATAAAAACTTGTTTTTGTACTTGTTTAGTGTAGTGTAATAGAAGTTTCCCATAATTGCTTGTAGAATATGTTTTGAGACGTAGCATGGAATTAAAATGCTTTGAAGAAGTTTGGAAGTGCGGGAAGGAAAATGGGTGGAGTTCTTTGCCCGATTAGTTTGGAGTCATGTAGAGTATTCTACATTGCGACCAGGGAGTTTTTTAGACAAATGCGCCAACATGGCTTTGTGTCGCGACATGGTCGCCGTCGGCCTTTTCACCCGTGCGGCTAGCCCGTATGCGCGCCCGAATTTGGGATGCGTGGCGCTTCTGACACAATGCCGCGCGAAGCTTTACGGTTGTAATGTGCGACATTGTTCCCGGTAGTTTGGTGGTACAGATTCGCGGCCGAGGCTTTCTTTATGCGGCGGTAGGGTGTTCGACCACGAGTTGCGACAAAGTGTGTCGCGAACAAGGGTCTCCTCGATGTCGTGACAAAGTCTCCTTTATTAATCGTGGTGCCAGAGCAGCCATGGGAGGAGGCCTTGCGTTCACGATAGGCTTGGGCACGTGCACGATAGGCCATAGGTGCGCACGACAGGGGCGTGCGTGCGACTGAGAAGTTCTTTCGCGACAGAGAATTCTATGTCGTGATGAAGTTTCACATGGAGGAAAGGGTTGTGTTGTGACAAGATTTTTTTGTCGCAACAGAGATCTTGCCAAGGACGGGAACTCTTGTCGCGACAGAGCTTTTCATGTAACGGCAAGGAATTGGCCTAAGACAAGATTTCTTGTCGCGACAGATTATTTCATGTCAAGACAGAGTTTTAGTCTAGCCCAGAGGGCTTCTGTCACGACATAGAAATCCGTGTCGGTGATAGGGATTTGGCCACGACGAATTTTGGGGTCCTTGATGAGGCTGGGCATGAGACTGCGCGCGTAGCGGCACCGCATGAGGCCGAGGGGCACCTAATCGCTCGACGGGGAGGGACACAGGTTGTTTTTGCCGCTGCTCATGGACACTGTTCATAGGCATTGTTCATGGACACTGTTCACAAATGTTTTCAAAAAAAAAAAAAGGACCCCCGGGATTTGGGGCATCACAAGGTATGCATTTTTATTGAGATAACTTTCTTTTTTATGGAAATTAATTGTCTTGATCAAGTTTTTCAAAATTTTGCATGATTGGTTGTGTGTTTATTTTTCTTTTGAATGATTGTGTGTTGGTAGTTATTGTTGGTGCCTTATTTATCTCATTAGGTATTTGACTTTGATATTTTGAGATTAGTAGTAGATTTGGGATACGTTAGTGTTTGCTTGATCTTGGATTTAAGGATCCTTTGGTTGTGGGCGACTTGGCTCCCCATGCTTTTTACCTAATTATTTTTACTTAGAACTTGCCACACACTGAGCACACTAGATCCTCAGTATATGTTTTGGCACCGACACACTTTTTCTGAACACACTTACCTTTGTAATTTATTTATGACTTTAATAGTGTTGGGCCACCTTCCAAAAGAGAGGCTAATGTGCCCCACCACTAAAAAAAATCATGAAAAATATATGAAAATCAGAAAAAGAACAAAATGAACAAAAAGAGTTATGAAATAAGTCAGTTGATCCAATTGAAATCTTGTGTACAGTCCGAGGGGCCTTCTTAAAGCCTAATTCCCTAAGCTAATTTGTTGAGTGTCATTGATTTCACTACTTGTTACATGAGACAGAATATGGATTTATTTCATAAGTAGGTGCCTTGGGACTTGTGTTTTTCAAGTTAGGTGTTGGGAGTAAAGTTCAAGGGGAACTTAATGCCTAATACCCTTAACTTGACCCAGAGTGGGGAGTCATCGATGAATCTCTGCTACATGGACCATCCTCTAAATACCCTTGGCATTGCACACCTACTGCTTAGCCTTAGTTATTAAATAAAAGGTGTGCTTTTGACAAACTCTAGTTCATCATCTATTTTGCAAGTTGAGTTGAGTTTGGTTGTGAGGAGATTTGGTACTTTGTCTATGCTTGGGAGCTAGTCACATTAATACCAAGGTCCACCTAGAAAGGTTAGATAAGGAATGAGGGACAACCATTCCTTGTTCACCATACCATTGGAGACCTTGTCCATTAGAGATAGTAAACACCTTGGGATCCCGATGAAGCTCAAATTTAGATAAACCACCGTCAATGCCTTTTGGATAACTTTGGCACCTTCATAACTCCATCTTTGTTTTTATTTGATTGCTTTGGTTTGATTTGTTTTCATTAGGTTTTAGTTATTTTTTATTCTTTTGATCAATACTCTCTATATTTCACTTTTTCCATTACTAAGGGACTAGCAATAAGCTGGTTGGGGATGTGATTCCTGCTAAAAGGTGACATTATTGAACACTTAATTCACATGCTTTTGGGTCTTTTTGAGCGGCAATTGTGCTTACTTAGCCACACCCCAGTGAGTTATTTAGTCTCGAACTCTTAGACTAATGTTTCATTGGAGAATGTTCTATTTAGAAGCATTTTTAGGTATGATTTTAACTCTTGGGAGCATGGAGTGAAGCAATGCGATGTCCACGAACTCAAATGAAGACTTGGGAGAGGAAGAAAAGCATCGAAAGCTGAAGAGAACCAATTTCGCTCTCACCCAGCAATGAGAGCTAGCATGTATTTTAACAATCTTTTTTTATTTATTTCTATTTGTAGGCCTCCTAACATGTTGTAAAGGATATGGAAACTATGTAACTTGCCCTAAAAGGCCCTAGAGACATGATTTCGTGTATAGATAAAGGGAGGTAGGATAAAAAAAACATATATAATCATTGAATCGATTTACTTTGTTTTTTCAATATTTCAGTAAAAAATTTCCTTTCATTTGTTTTCCATTCTGTTTATGCATGAGTTACCTTCAATCTATGGCATGTTTCTACCCTAGAATGAGTGAGTAAAATCATCTGTTAGGGGTAATGCAGATCTAAGACACAAGGTTGAGGGCAATCAACAAGGCACAAGCTTCATACTAAAGGTACATTAATTCAATTGTGAAAAAGTCCCAAACAGGTAAGACTTTTCAAGCCTTGAAGCACATTTAAATAACTACACCTTAAAGATTAAAATGTACAAAGTAGTGGATTTTATTTCATCTATGTTAGGTATTTGGTTAACATAATTAAATCTTTGAAGGACATTTGGGAATCCTCTATAAAACAAATCATAGTCAATTATGCCTTACCAGTAGTTAAGTACTCTATGAGTAGCAACCAAATGATCTTGATTAGAATGTTAGATGTACAAAATCTTCTAATTGCATAAGCAAAATTAGGTGTGGTATATCTAGAATCTCTTGAACTCTAATGATCACGAGCATACTTAAGTGTAAAACTTGAAATTTTCATAATGCATGAGGAAGTCATTAATTTATTGTTCTCTTAGTTATTATAAAAAATTAAACTGTTCACTATTCACAAAAGTGTGCTTCTATTGATGAAGGCGGAACCTTAACCAATCTCTATTAATTAAGAACTAATTGACTTATTATAAAACATACTTTTATAGCGTACTGTAATACTAGTGCATTAAATTATATGTTAGAAGTTAATGATTTTTAATTCTCAACATGTGTGGGATTCCAAGTGGTGTGTATTGCTCGGAGAATTAAAGAGTTATGATCTCTTGATTAGGGATGACAATTTCGTGGGTCTACTAGGTCACTAAGCCCTATTGAGAATGGTTTAGGTTAATGCTAATTGGGTTTGAGATTAAAATTAGAGTTGGTAATATGAGTTGAACCCGATGAGCCTGTTCACTTTAACTCGAATTTTTGGAGGGTTGAGTTATAAAATTTAAGGTTCAAATAAAATCGGGCCAATTTAGCTTGACCAGTTTTGGCCCGACCCGTTTTAGCCCATGACCAATATGGGTTTGGTTTGGGTTAGCTCGATTAGCCCATTTGGCTAAAATTTTTTATTCAATTTTTTTAAGTAACTTGCTAAGTAATTGAGATTTTCAAGGATTCATTTATAAAATTTGATATTTTACTTATCTCTTTTATAACATAAGAGTTTTAAAAATAATAATAATTATAATATATGATTAATATATTAAACTTTGTTATTTTAACTATTTTATTTTCTTCCTTAAAAAAACTATTTTATTTTTAATTTCCACAATGTATATTTTAATATATTTATATGTGATAATTTAATATTTAAAAAATCTTGTGAAATTTAAATTAAATAAATTACAATTTTAATAATATGTATATTTTTATTTATCTTAGTAATCATATTTTAAATATTTACAACTTCATTTTTATTATCCTTTAAATTTTATTCAATCATATATGTTTCTTTTTTTTATAAAAAAATGAAGTTGTACTAGTTTATAAATTAAATTAAATTTAATAACTAAATTACCAGTATATTTTAAATAATTTTATTACGTAAACTAGTATTAATAACAAAACAATGTTATTTTAAAAATAATTAACAAAAATTATATACTAATTTATTTCCTAATATGATTATATTTTTTAGCAATATAAATTTTCAAACAAATATAATATTTCATTATTATACGGTTGAGATACAATTTTGGAAAAAAATATTTTTTATTCCCAAACATAAATGAAATTTATGTTGTTAACATTAATTAATTAATAGATGATAATAACTCAGCCATAAACCGATGATATACATCTTTATTTATGTGTGACCCGACCATATAGATATTATTAAAGCCGGACCTAAGATTTCACGGCTTTAAAACGCGTCACTAGGTTGAGAGAAGCACATACTTATATAGTCTTTAGGAAGTTTCTCTTCTATCTAGATGTGGGATGTGACAAACACCCCCCATATAGACACAACGTCCTTGTTGTGTCCCATAGGATTGCGAATGACAGACAGGACCCACGCATCGGGGTCGAATCGAACTTGATCTGGGTTTGTAGCGACCGCCTTGCGGCCAGTATGAATGTTAATGCGACGGGCTGGGGGGCCCTCGTAGGCTTTAAAGCCGCGTCTACTAGGTTGAAAGACCATCTTTATATAGTCTTAGAAAAGTTTCTCCTCTATCCGATGTGGGATGTGACATTTGTAACTTGAAATCACATGTTATTATTGGATATAACGAGGATGATGATGAAAATTAGTGACATATGAGATTTCGTTTGATACTTTGGAATTGTTTTTCTCTGATATGTTATTAAGTTATTATTTTATTGTATTGATACATTTATTAGCTAGTTAGTTTGTTACTTTGGTTATAACAATGTTTTAACATTATTTATTTATTTAACGTTAACTATTATTATATTGTTTAGACTTAATCATTTTATATATTAATTATTATTATATATTTTATATTATTTATTTTTATTTTAATGATAAATTTGTAAAATTAATTTTTTTAGCATTTTTTATTGTTTTGGTTCGTTTTAGCCCATTTTGACCCATAACCCTTATGAGTTGAGTTGGACTGATAAAAAACTAACTCAAATAAAAAAAGGTCAAATTAGCCTAATCCATTTGACTGCGACACAGATATTCTTGCTCGACCAGTGAATCTTCGTTTGCGGCTCACAATTAAAATCTTCTCCTTGAGGATGGGGATCGGGTTTCCAATAGAGCAATTCTATTTACACCCCATCCATTTCTCTATACATCCCATATCACACACACCCCATGTTTTCACCCCATCTCTCTAATGGGGTGTAGAGAGAAATGGATGAGGTGTAAATAGAATTGCTCTTTCAATGTGCGCCCGCGGCTAGATATTAAAATTACTAAATATCCTTCGCGCCATAATCCATGCATTTCCTTTCCTTTCTCTCTATCCTCTAGGGTTTCACATATCATACAGCACCTCTGATCTCATTTGGGGTTTTAAGCTACCTGTGATCTCATTTAGTTTTGACAATAGTCGACTTCGGGAATGTGAGTTTGGGATGTTTCAATCATTCATTGTGAGTTTTGGGAATGTGGGTAAAGGCCTTTTAGCCTTTCGAATTTGAAAGTAATTCAAAATCATTTTGAAACCAAGATTTGATCACATGCATGGATGGAAGATTTTCTGCGAGTGGTGCTCATATTATTTGAAACTTGTATACATTTTTTTGGCCGACTTCATCTCTACTCTGACTTTTGATTAAAGCTCCAAGTGGGTCTCTCGATTCTAATTCTAATAATTTTTATCGTGGAATGTTCTCTCTTTTTCTCCTTTCACTTTGTTTTATTTGATAGTTACATAATCAAATTGTTTCGATTTCAACCATGGCATCATAAGTATAGCCTTGAGGACCCATATCTCTAATTTGATACAAATTTTAAGGGTCTTAATGAAATCCCAATTCTCACATCATTTTTTCCATGATGGATTAAAATTTCAATGCATTTTGTTTTGTTATGAAATTTTGTTTTCTGGGTCATTTTCTTTTCTCAACAACCAAACAATATGAGATGGGAAGATAACATTGTTAATGTAAAGATGTTGTGTGCCAACCGATTAAATAATGACATCTTTTACTGGGTCGGGTTGGGAATGGGATTTGTAGACGACAACGGGAATACCCTACCCACCCGCCCCGGGTTTGGAAAACCTTTTAACAATTTGGCCCGGGTTTGGGAAACCTTCTATATGCCCTGTCCCAAACCCGCCCGATTGCCATTCCTACTCTTGATGGTTTTGCAAGCAACATAGTCTATTGGAGTAAATTGAAACCATAATATAATTGTAAAATTTCAAAAATATTAGATGATTCTATCATCTCAAATACACACAATAACAATATGTACCTAAAAGCCATTCTCGTGTAAAAAGTATCATTATACAACACTTCTTTAATGGAAAATTGCACATAAAGTAGTAGGAAAAGTAGTCTCAAATACTACATGAACACAGAAATAATACTATAAGACAAATCATGCTTATTAACTTAAAATGACTTTTGATATAATAAAGCTTGAACATCTGATGAAGAAGATGCATTTGTATCCAAGCAAGATTCTGTTTGAGTGAAGGTAGCATCCCAAGGCCCAGTCAATTCAGTGATGTCATATTCAACCTCCTCGTAATTCTCTTGAACACATAAATCTCCTTGACACTTTCTAATTCTTTCTAACTCCGCGGCAACTTCTATCATTGTTGGTCTGTTCTTCCCATTCAAGTTTATGCATCGTCTTGCCAAATGAGCCAATACATTGAATCTCTTCTTATGCGCCCTCTTTTGGACTTTCAGTATCAAGAAGATCGATAAGCGATTTTCTTTCATGGGCGATATGAAATATGTGGCTAAACTTTTCCCTTCTCACGAATATTGGCTTTTCCACACATTAAAAGCTCAGTAAGAACTATTCGAAACTATAAACATCACTTTTTTGATAAATTGGCTTGGTAGAATTACTTTCGGGAATCCCGAATATCCAAAAGTACCCTGTACTTGGGTGGTCAAATGTGTTTGGTCGATGGTAATAGATTTTGAAGTTCCAAAATCTGCCACTTTTGCTCGATATTTATCATCTAAAAGTATATTAGTTGATTTGATATCTCGATGATAAATTGGTGTAGAAGCTGCTGAATGTAAGTGAAAGCGACTATGACCGGCGACGATTAGCAAACATTTCCCATGTGTCGGGATTCTTCATTTTGGTCATGGATATGTTGAAAGGGTTCCATTAGGAATGAACTCATACGCAAACAAAGGTACTTAGACTCTAAACAACATCTGACAAGCAACCACATTTCTATGATTGATTTGGGATAGAATGACAATCTCATTGATGTCTAAGTTTGTCTTCACCATTATCTTCAACTTTTTAAAGCGCAACAATTCTTCCATCCATCAACATTCCTTTATAAACAATACCTTGGCCTCCTTGACCTGATAACTTTCGATTTTTCATTATAACGATCAGTGGCTTTCTCTAACTCTTTGGGAAGTAAACAATGTGGTTTTTATCAACATTTCTTCATGAAGATAATTGTTGTTCAGTAAACCACCATTTTTTTTAAAGCATTTCTCCTTGTACTTAATTTTGTTTCTCCTTTTTATTACTCTGTACATACACCATGCAAAGATCACCAAAAGCAATGTCCCAAGTCCTATTGCTATGCCTACACAAATCACAACAAAGTATATATCACAGAATGTTACTAAATAGAGTATATATCACTCATCAACATTTATAAACATAGGAAGTATGATCTTACTGTAAGTATATTAAAATTTATGTGATAAAATGCTCTTTCCTTATAATTTAATAATCTACATTTTAAAGGAATACTTTTAAGTTCAATTAAATTTGTAAAGTTGTTTTTTTTCTCTCTTAATCACTTCCTTTTTTCTTATGGGTTTGCCAATATTATTAGTCCATAATTACAAAAACATGTGATCCTAGGAGTACTGGTATGTCACTTGTGCCTTTCGTAAAGGAACATTCATTGTGATACTGCAACTATTATTTTTGTTTCTATGTTCTTATGGGAATGCTACCATATTATATAATACTATGTTGGTTTCTTTCAAACTTGATTTGTGGATTCTTACACTAATTCCCTAATCTTCCTTCTGACGGAGGAAAATGGAACAAGTTTTGAGAGTACTAATCTATGCAAAATTATGAGTGACCTTTTGGTACAATTGGAAAACTAAATGACTCAAAAATACCATCACATGATTCCAAAGCAATTTACAATTGAAGAGATTGCACTAGGAAAATGCTACTTCGAATATCAAGCAGTATACATGAAAGCGAAAATTAATATTTTATCTTCATTTTTTATTTCTCTTTCCAATGATAATAAACTACGATTTTAATTTTTGTATAAATATTAAGTTGAAATAATTATGTATTTTCATTCAATATTAAGTAGCCAATATGAATATACTTTTCAAAAAAAAAAAGGTAACAATATGAATAACAATAGAAAAATAAACTAACAATATCCTTAATTACAAACAAGCAAATAGTTTTTAGTTTTATTTGCGTATTTGACCATGTGATTGAAAAACAATATTTTATTTTAAACTGTTGTGATAAAATATTGTCGGAGTTAGACCATATATTGACTGTTGTTGTTTTCTAGTAAACATTTTAGGAACAAAGTACACTAACAATTGTTTTAAAAAATAGAAGAAATTATTCCCATTGATTTTTAAAGAAGCAGCAAAAGTGTATTCTGTGATGATGATCTGAGATATGTTCTAGGTTAATCTCTGACTCTGAGGAATCATGTCTTTGAAATAAAATATTTCGTTCAGTGAAAGATTCGTTTCTTCATTCAGGTTCTTGAAATATATTGGGATAAGTCAGGCTGTATATAACTGCAAATTTTCACTGAAATGTCTGTAATTTTATAAAAAAGAAACTGTTTTTTTTTACTGTTTTTCTTCTCTATCATTTCATTAGTAAGTCTTTTTCTCTGTTTAAAATATTATTAATATGGTTGGGGAAAATAATAATTTTACGAGTGTTTTTTTTAAAATAATGACGAAATATTATTTTTTAAATTTGTTTTATAATCTCCTCTGAAACAAGAACAAAAGTTGAGAAACTTAGAACCTAGTTAAAAAATATTTATCAAAATATTTAAAAAGTATTTTTTATCTATACTATTTTTTATTCAGTGATTTCCCCTATGTGTTTTCAAAAATTGTTCTTAAAAACAATTTTTTTTAAAAAGAACGAGACCCTTAGGCCTCGTTTAGTTCACGAAAATTTTCAACTCTATCCAAAATTCAGAATATGAAAATTTTCAATGTATTCTAATCTTTAGTTTTCATTTTCAGAAAATACGTTTCGTACTTGAATTTGGTTGAAAATAAAGAATAAGAAAATCCGTTTTGTAAAACCATTTTCTTAAAAATAAAGTTAATGAAAACAATGAAAATGTGTTTTGCTTTACACTTTTTTTTTCACTTATAATTTGCTTTACACTTTTTTGTTTTATCCCGTGTTTTCGTTTTATCCCAATCGACTAAATTCCGTGTTTTCGATTTAAGTCGAAAACAAGGAAGAACAACTTTACTGTTTTCTGATTCATATATAAAAAGTTATGAAAATAGTGAAGATTCATTTTCTTTGTTTTCAAATTTTGTTTTTAATACGATTCACCGTAACTAAGCAGCGTTTTCTAGTTTTCGAAAAGTTTGAATAGAGAAAACAGAAAATTTTCTACCTACTAAACAGGGCCTTAGATTTTCGAATCGGGTTTTTGAAAAAATTACTCTTATAATCAAATAACCCTAAATTCAAATAACTTACAATTACCCGATTGCTCTTGACATCCTTGGGGAAGATAAGGGTTGCCTTTATAACCACATTGTTGACAACGCGGTGAGACTTGATGGCGAGTGTGTTTGCTAAACAACTAGCATTTCCACCACAAACACTTGTGGGTGTGTTGAGGTTTGAAGGCGGGCGCACGTTCTGCGTTGTAAATCACTTGATCAAACCTTTGGCAGACATATCCCATATCTTTCACCTTGTGTATTGGATCTTTTACATTTGTGCTAAACCGCCGCTGGTCTACCATGAATGCGTGTTGCATTCATCATGATGATCGATGAAGCGTACCATTAGAATAGGTTTCCAAATTTGTAGTGAAAATTTGGAGGCGGAGAGGGACTTAGGTTTGACAACATTCCAAGCATAGCAAGCTAGCGTCTATTGGCCGCGGTCGTGCCTTTTGCGAGAAGGACATGCACCCCCGAGCTACTTCATCATTCTGCGGTGATGTAGGCCGGGGAGCTCTGACCCACGGCCGGTGAATCTAGTAAGTGTCGGAGAATGAATAGGGACTCCCCTTCCTCCTGGCCAGTGTGTAATTTGATGATGGTTTGCGGTTACAATTTTCATAAACGAGCAGGGTTGTTGACCGGATGGTGCCATGATCTAATGAAACATTCCAGCACCTCCACATTCATTTTTAGGAAAGGCTTGAGAGGGAGGATGGGTGGAGTTATCGCAAGTTACTTGAACCATTCATCAAAGTAACGACCAGCGAATCCAGATTAGAAGTATGTGAAGGAAAACTGCCACCCGTGGAAGCATGGATCTAGCAATATGATTAAACATGCAAGCGTATCCTAAAATTCAATATTAAATAAAATTACACATGTAGATTTGCAGATCCGAGTCAACTAGACTTCTAGATCAGCCACAACCGGCCAATCTACAGTCGGATCTACGGCAGCGATATGACCAGCGATCTACTGCGAGTCGATCACGGTCGACCAAATACGCGCCGGGTAGATCTTCGGATCTATCCTCGGGGGTGGTATGGATGTGTGTGGCGCGATAGATCGGGCAGTAGAGGCGAATCTTAGAGGCAGCAGAAAAACCAAGGGCATGAAAAATTCTTTCTTTTCTCTTGTTACGTATTCTCAAAAATGTATGAAAAAAAACTCAAAGAAGAAAACCTTAAAACCCATTACATCAAGGGAATAATGTTCATATAATAAATTATATTTATTATAAATAACCCGTTCGCTATAATAAAATTATATTTATTATAAAACACATTCACATATAATAAATTATATTTATTATAAATTTATAATTTATACATATATTTGAGAATACTAAGTGGGACCCAGAGCACATAATTGCTAACAATCTCCCACTTGCTCTTGAGCTAAAAACTTAGCATATTTACGAAACCGTATATAGCTGGCTTGCATTACATGGTTAATTGCGATATGAGCTCGCCGCTCACTGGCTAGCACAGGGATCCAACGGCTATTATTAATTAAGGCTCCTTATAATTGAAAGCAATTATCTAATCCGATTGCCACTCCACTAAAGGCAGAGTTGAATTTCACGAATTAATAATATTGATATATATATTAATTTCCTCCATTGTAAAATATCGATAATTAATTGATTATATTTTTGTCATCAATTAATTATTTTAATCTCTTGATTTAACCAGTTTCTCTAATGGATCAAATACGGCGGCCGGTGGCCCATTTACATCAATCTTAGAAACATATCAAGAGGATATTTCATACAATTTCCATTTTTTTTTGTTTATTTCATAAATACTGGTAATTAAACAATCACGTTCCCGAATAAATGCAGAGTATTGATCAAAATAGGCCTCACGTATTGACAATTCAAAGTAGATAATTATTCAAATTACCTATTTAAAATAAGGCTACAGGATTGAAGAGAAAAATAATAATCAAATATCACTTGAGATTTAATTCCTTTCACGAAATTTAACTTTAATCAAATCTTTCTTTGATCTATCCCGATGCAAACATAATGCCTTTTAATATTTTATAATAGCAGGAAGCCAGTTATTTCATAAAATATTGATCTAAATAAAGCGTCAACTTTATTCAATAATGGCGTGATCTTATTCATTAATTATGAGAACTTATGATCATCTTCCATGGACGTATCCATATGACCATATCTTTGCATAGTGTCCCCGGACCTTAATCACGAAAAATGCTAGTGTGCACAAGGTGAAATTAATACCTCATTGAAATTTTTATTAACAGAGAAAAATACAATAATTTTATTTGTCTTGCTAAATTTCGAATAAAAAAACTCCCACACTAGTCTAAAATAAAATCACGGTAATCTCCTAACACCCATAGAATCTACATGTCTTTCAAAAACTTGAACAGGTAGAGCCTTTGTGAATGGGTCCGCTAGGTTTTCCTCTGACGCTATTTTGGTAACCACTGTGTCTCCTCGCTCAATGATGTCTCGGATCAAGTGGTACTTCCTCTCAATGTGTTTTTGTTTCTTGTGATACCTTGGTTCTTTGGACTGTACTACGGCCCCACTGTTGTCACGAGTAAGGGTAATGGGCCGACACATACTTGGGTATGCACGAAGATCCATAATGAACTTCTTGACCACACGGCTTCATGTTTCTTTCGAGCGACAACATATTCGACACGTGGTGGAATCTGCTACACCGCGTGCAATTTAATACTCCTCCAACGAGAGCGGCTCCACCATATAGTGTAAACACATAACGGTAGATTTCCTTTGAGTCAATATCCTTGGAAGTACGAGTGCGTGAGCAAATGGTTTCTAAACTCCCAACTGAATATACTGGCATATATAATCTTGTTCTCCTTAGATACTTAAGTATATGCTTTCTTGCAATCAGTGTTCTTCAGGATCAGTTGATGCGGCTTACAACTCCCAGCATAGCGAATGTCGGCTGGTACATAACATGGCATACATGAGACTACTACGGCCGAGGCATAAGGCATCCTACTCATAATGCTCTTTCCGTCAGAGTTTTTGGTGATTGCTCCGGGGAAGATGAATCTCCATGTCTAAAGGGTATGGATCCCCTTGAATTTTCCATGTTAAACCCGACAAGAATTTTATCAATATAAGAGGCTTGAGATAAAGGCTAAATAACTTATTCTTCCTGGCCCGTGATAAGTTTGATCTCCAAGAATATAGTTGGCTTCTCCCAAGTCTTCTTCATCAAACTCGTTTATGCAACCAATCTTTACACCCGACAACACTTGTTTGTCGCTTCCGATTAACAATATGTCATCTAATGTGAAAGGACTAGAAAACTACCTTCTCGTGCTTGGATTCTTTTGTAAACACAAAGGTTCATCGTGGCTTTTCTCAAAACCAAAAAGAAGTAAATGGCCCGACAACCCGATGTTCCATGATCCGGATGCTTGCTTAAGTCCATAAATGGACCTTTGCACCTCAGATACCATGCGGTTCTTTCGCTTCTTTAGCTCAACCCTTCGTTGTCAGATGTAGATGTCCTCATTTAAATTGCCATTTAAAAAGGTCAAGTTGGACATCCATCCGCTCAAACTGCACGAGACTAGCAAAATACAAATTAAAAGAATCCGGATAGATTTAAGCAATGGCTATCGGGCTAAAAGGTTTCTTCATAATCTATCCCCTCTGGGGTATAGCCTTTTGCCACTAATCTAGCTTTTAGCTGTTTCACCTTCCCATCTCGATCCTCTTTTTCTCTTGTAACCACTTACACCCTATTGGTTTTACCCTTTCGGGGTGCCTCTACAAGAGACTGTGACCGAATCGAATACATAGATTCCATTTCACTATCCACGGTTTTCACACTTCGTACATCCACATCTTCCAAAGGTTTTCGTATCTGATGGGATCATCTTCTTCACTCACAATAGCAATAACTTGGTAAGACTCGCCTGAAGAAGACATATCTCGTGTGCTTCCGCCTTACTCTATCACTACGACGTAAGCTCCACCGGTTGTGGTTCATTGTTCCTCGAGCCCTCGTAAAGGTACTAGTTCCTCTCAGACCGGGCTCTCTCGGTTCCGTCTCCACATGTATTTGATCTTGTTCCACTGTTCCACCTCGTGCTTGTTCACCTTCGTACATTTTCCTCTTTCAACATGCATAGAATCGTTGGTATTAGAGGCCAAGACACCGTGGTTCAATTGTTTCGAAATGAGTCAAGCTCCTCAAGAATTATTTTACTCTCGGGGTTTGAAATCGCTTATATAGTCTCTCCAAAAAAGCCGTGAGTACCACAATAACCTTTTATCCGAAGGACTATAAAATAGTCCACCTCTGCCCTTTAGGGTAGCCAACAAACATGCAAACCTCTCGTACGATTCCAACTTATTCGATCCTTCTTACATGCTAGAGCACCCCATATCTCTGATATGGCTTAAACCAGTTTCTCGCGCCTTCCACACCCGCTGGTGTCTTAGGAACCGCTTTAAGGAACTAAATCTCGTAAGATACATTGCGCTTTCTATGGCATATCCCCAAACGATAGGTAGAGAGATGAATAACTAAGCATCGACCTCACCATATCCCGAAGAGTTCTATTTCTTCTTTCTCGCAACCCATCTCATCGGGTGTTCCAGTCAAGAAGGCCAGGAAACTATCCCCTCGAGTCAAGTAAGACTTAAACTCTCCGATAGGTATTCACCACCCCTGGCCACCGAAGCTCTTTGATATGGAGTCCTAATTGCTCATTTCAAACTTTATACTCGAAATTTAGTGAAAGCTCTTACTTTTGGCGTATTAGGTAAATATATCCATATCTTGAGTAGTCATCTCAGAAGGTGACAAAATACTCATACCCTCCTCTGGCTCGACATTACTGTCCGCACACATCAAGATGCACCAATTCCAATGCGCTTGTCATACGATATCCTTCTGGGCTTTAAAGGGCCTTTGGTCATTTTACCTTCCAAACAAGATTCACATACTCGGTATAGGTTCAAAGTCTAGTAGTTAAGATCCCACTTTTACCAAACCATGAATCCTATTAGGATTAATATGACCTTAATCGCAAATGCCAAAGGTACGTCATTTGAAACTTTCCTTTTCTCGCCAGTGGATCATGCTTATCAACAATTTCAGTAATTAAACATCATAGACATGACTTAAATAATAAAGACCATCTATCAAATCAATGGCATAAATAATCAAGTCAACTTATTGTAATAAAGGAATTAAATTGTCTAAACCTTTGCTCAAATAAACAACTAAATGTAAATTAAATTCCCCTTTTAAAATCCTGCATATTATAAACAAATTACTAAACATAAAGTCCTATCATTATTGAAAATAATTTACTTTGTCCTAATGCTTTAACTGAGACATGTTCTCCATTTCCAAGCCCCAAAACCTCTCGTCTCGTCCAACTGCTTGGGCCTGGTCTCTGGAATCCACTCGCAAAGAGTGCAATGCATTACGGTTAGTGGCCCCGAATCAATGATCCATTTATCATTATAATTCTCCACTAAACAAGCTTCAACCACATTTAAATTACTCCATACCTTGCTTTTGGGCAACTGGAGGGCACCGCCTCAAAGGATCTCTTCCGGGTCCGCACTCGCTAATTTGCCTTGGCCTTCATACGGTGGTTTCCTTGCACCTGTACCGAATTTCCGCTTGTTCTTATTCTTTTCCCACCCCCAAGTTTCCCTTCGGGCTCGAAGTAGAACCCTCACTACATTACGATCACCGCCTCGACTTCTCTCCGAAAGCCCTTTCTAAGATTCTCTAAGTTCATGCATCAACTCAGAGAGTTAGATCCATCTTGTTCATATATTATAATTAACTTTAAACTGAGTAAACGACGTAGGGATTCAAATATGAAATCAATTTGGGACCTTTTGCTCCATCTTCATCCCCAACACTTCAAATTACTGAGATGCGACATCATTTCGCATACAACGATCCCTCACACTTCCCCGGGCCATTCTGTTGTTCATTATACTCTAATCAAGTGTTCCCGCCTTTAAAGAATCTCATGGATTGTGTAATATCTTATCGAGTCCGATCATTTCGCCCACTCTCGATGAGATATCCGTCCTTTCAAATGACTAGCAACACCGGCAAGAATATAAAGAATAAGGATATATCGGCCTTGTCCCGCCCATACTTTTCTCGACTTGGTCGATGCATTCACGCGGCTCATCGGGCTTTGGTGTGGTTAGACAAACTTCGCTTTTCAAAATCCGTAACAATGTACGTCGGGGTTTTCCATTCACTATAATTATTTCCATCCATAGTTTTCACTCAAAATCATCGCAAGTGGGTTAAATGATGCCATTTTCCTCAAAAATACACACTAGTATTAAACGTAATATCTTACAATAAACATAATCTTAAAATTTAGTTAATCCCAAAAACTATTTTCTCTCAGTTATCAGAACAATTATTCTTGTCATTATAAACACTACGTCAAGATATTTATAACAACTAATTGATCTTAAACGACAGATCCTTACTAAGCTGGTTCCCGTGAGCATGGGAGTCATGTTTCGACTACTTAAACCCACCTCTTCTTAGACAGTAACTTTCCTGTGATAATACATAATCATTCACTTAATTGCTTCAAAAACTTTCAAAATTTAATAAAATATCATAGCCTCGCTGCGGCAATAATTAAATTAAGTTTGAATGTTTTTAACCATTGTTTTAATTTCAAAATTATCTTTAATATCCAAGATTGCCGACGTTGGGCCGATCAATCTTATTAAAATTTTGAAACTTAATTGAGGTCTAATCCAATAAAATCCAACCATGTTTATCCGTTGGGGCATCACATGATCATTTTATTATTAGACCCACAATTTTGTACTCTTGTGCTTAAAAATTAATTAAATTAATTAAACCTTCACCATTCAATATTTTAAATAATAGGGATTTTCTAAAATTATTTCAAAAAATAAAATAATTTTCCATAATAATTATTAAACTAGATAATAGAATCATAATAATTATTATGCACATGTAATTATCATTGATGCAAATTTATATGGCACCACCTATTCTATATGGCATATCACATAAAACATGTTATAAGCATATAATTTAAAACCATTCTACAAAAGCATTAATTAAATAACCCTAATCCATGGTTTTCCTAAAATTAAATTCGCCTATTACAAAATATCCTAAGGCTTTTAGCTCCACTATTTTAGCTTTACAGCATAGCGCCAAACTAAAATAAATTAAAACCCTAAAACCCTAAATAATGCTCTAATTCATGGCAAGAGGGTCCCGCCCACCAAATCAAAACCGCCTGCAAGAATCCACCACCGCACGACGAGCCGCCCGCCGGCGAGCCAAACGACCCGCGACGCCCTACGCGCCCAAAGACTATCACCGAGCGAGACCACGCCGCTGCAAACTCCAACCGCGCCAGCGTTGACGACGCTTTCGCACCGCCGATCCCGGCCCGACGCGCCCCTCCTCCTCTAACGCTTCACTCTGGTCACGCTCGAGATGGTGTCCCGATCTTCTCCGGCCTAAATAATGAAGTAGGCGATGCAGATTTACAGATTTGAAATTTAAAATTACAACTATTTTTAATTAAAAAAATGTAAATAATAAATAAAACTAGAAGGAAACCCGATCTTACGACCAAATTCTCCCTGCTACAAACCCAAAAAAATTAATACAATCAAAATCTACTACTGATCTAGTATGAAACCATTAAAATAATACATCCATCCAGCGAACAAAAATCATAAAATTACCGTATCTAATCACGCGATCTAACAACAACAACCTGCGTACATATACTAAATCAACATCAAAATTACATGCATTATCAATACCTGTGATACACATATCTAATCATGACGCTCCGATACCAATCAATAAAACACACAAATGGCATGGATCTAAAGAATACGATTAAACACGAATCAGATCTAAAATTCAATATTAAATAAATTACCGAAGTGCAGATTCAGATCCGTCAACTGGGACTTCTGTGATCGCCCACCAACCAAATAATCTACACCGGGCCGCATCTACGTGAAGAACAAGACGCAACCAACGATCTACACCGCCCAATCTACGTGACGCAATTCGCACCGTCCGATCTTCCAGATCTAACTCTCAGCAAGTATATACACAAGACAATGAATCGACGTAATCTAATCTTAACACTTAAAACCAAAAAGTTAATAAAAATCTCTTTTCTTTTCTCGTTTCCGTATTCTCAAAAACGTATTTAAAAAACTCAAAGAGTAAAACCTAAACCCATTACATCAAGGACAACTGCTCATATAATAAATTATATTTATTATAAATAACCGCTCATATAATAAATTACATTTATTATAAAAATCGCTCATATAATAAATTATATTTATTATAAATTTATAATTTATACATATATTTGAGAATACTCGTTCACTCCAAGAAGACATAATCGCTTAACAGTATAATGTCGTTTCCACACTTTTCTTTACAACCAGGCATCGCTAGAGTTGCTGCTGCTGCTGCTGCTAATACCTTGCTTAGCCACAGTAACAAGGAGATCTGAAGCACCCATTGAACACTACTCATCATTCTCAACTATGCTCTCTTTGGTTGGTTCTCCAATTGAGACTCGTATTTATGCAGCGAATTAGTAATATAGCATCTTGAAAAAAAATACCCCAAATATCTCATGCTAGCTAGTCAACTGAGGAAGTCAAGCTTGGTTATTTCCTACATGTTTTCTCCGTCGCCATCATGGAATTATGGAGCAACCTGCAGCAGGGACCACTGCTAGACCAATAGAGGATTTTCCATGCTATTTGGTGAGGGTCTTCGTAAACGCAAAAGTAATTGGAAATAATTGAGCGCAACTATAGGAGTCAATAATATAAATATATAATAGCATTGATAGTCGGTGTGTATTCAAATAACGGAAGGCTACTTTCTAATATATGAACTAAACTTTGGCAATCCCTTTTAAAAGTGTTTTAAGGCCAAAAACACTTTAAAGTATTTTTAGGACAAAAAAGGTGTTTGGTATTATTTTTAAAAATGCTTTTGAAATCTTAGAAAAACATTGGAGTGTTTTTTCGAGAAGCACTGGAGATGTGTTTTTTTTTTTTTAAATACTTCGAAAGTTTTTTGGATATACTAAAACTTTTCTTCACACTTTTCTTCACAATCAGGCATCGCTAGAGTTGCTGCTGCTGCTGCTGCTAATACCTTGCTTAGCCACAGTAACAAGGAGATCTGAAGCACCCATTGAACACTACTCATTATTCTCAACTATGCTCTTTGTAGGTTCTCCAATTGAGATTCTATTTATGTGGGGAATTAGTAAACAAAGCATGTCAAAAGTAAAACCGATTTTTTATTTTCTCTCAAAATTTTCTTTACTTTCACTTTTTCCCTTCATTTTCTTTACTTACAACTTTTTGGTTCCAATTCCTGATTCCAAACCAAGCCCAAGTATCTCATACAAGTCAACTGAGGAAGTCTAACAGTTTTACAGCTTCTTATAACAGCTTCTAACCAAAATGATTTTTTTATAACATAACATTTTTTTTTAATACACTTTAGTTTCAATATAGTAAATTATTCTTGCTAAGACTCGAACTTGGGCCCCTTAAATGTTTGAAACAGTGACTGGGCATGATGAGTTGATATAAAAACATTTTTATGTCTTTAAAATTACTTAAAAGAATATTTAATATTTAATTATAAAAATACAATATCATAATAAATAAAAAAATTTATTACAAAAATATATAAATACATATAAAAATTTATATTAATAAAACCTAAAATAACCATTTTTATGATTATAAAATTTAAAATATTTACATAAAATTGGTCAATGTATAAACATATATAAATATTTGTATTAATAAAACCTAAAATAATTATTTTTAGATTTTTGTTATTATAAAAATATTTTAAAATATTTACAAAAATATTTAAACTAATGAATAAACATACATAAAATTTGTATTAATAAAACCCTAAAATAATTATTAATATGATTATAAAGAATACCAAGCCAACGGAACACACAAAAAGCAAAAAAAAAAAAAAAAAAAGAAAGAAACCTACTTGGAGTTGAGAACAACAAAAAAATTTATGCTACTGAAATGATATTCTTTACACCAAGATTTACATAACATAATAAACGCCCACTAAGCATTCCCTCCTCCCTTGACGCCTTGTCTTTTTTAAATTTCAACGCTTTATCAACCAAGCCTAAATTACAAGATCTCGATTTTATTTAAAAAGAGAGTGAAAAGAAAATAAAAGTATAGAAAAAGAAAATAATACAATGGAAAAATAATTACATATGAAGCAAATATAATTAAATTTTTAGAAGGAATGTAATAAGTATTATAGGAATATAAAAAAAAATTTGACAGTGTTTTTTTATTTAAAACATCTCCTAAGTGCTTCTCGAAAAAACATTTTAAGTTCTTTTGAAGTTTCAATAACGTTTTTCAAAATTCTATCAAACTCTTTTTTCTCCAAAAAACCGTTAAGAGTGTTTCTTTTTTTTTTTTTTACGCCTAGAAACACTTTTTAAAAACACTGTGGGCTAAGCTTGGTTATTTCCTACATATTTTTCTTCGCCGTCATAATGGATTATGGAGCACCCAACTGGGACCACTGCAAAAACAATAGAGAATTGGATATATACATGTCCTTGTGAGGACGTCGTTAAGATATTTCCTAAGGTAATTATGATGATTTTGATGTACGCTTTATCTTTTGATTGATCGACTATTTGGTAGGGGTCTTCGCAAAGTAATTGGAAAGAATCAATAGGAGTCAGTAATATATGATAACATTGATGCTTAGTGTGTAATCAAATAACCGAAGGCTAATTTGTTTTATATATGGACTTTACTCAACTTATATTACTTAGAATCTCGAATTATCAAATATAAGGGCCTACCAAAGGTTTTGTACATATCTTTTAAAAGAGAACATGGCCCACGGAAAAAAAGACTTCTAAGTCTTCTAGACCAAAGAAGACACGTTTCTTTCTTTGTAGCTTCATGGTATGGTCGTCTAAGATTTTTTTTGGTCCCAAATTAAAATTTGGCATATCCAAGAATAGGCCAGTCTAAAACCTGCTCACATCAAAGCTCGCATAAATGACCAGATCCATTCAATAAGTCCATAAAAAAGTCCAAGGTATTTTTGGAAAATTTTAGATTTTTTAAAGTCAAACAAAGTTTTATCAGAAGTGGCAGAGAGGTAAGACAATTATTTGAAGACGTGGAATTTCTTTAAAGAACAAGACTCCCTAATAAAAACATAAATGAAATTCTTGAGGAACAAAACTCTCTAATGAATACATAGATGAATTCTTGAGGAACAAACCTCTTTAATCGGAGACATGGACAATATCTTCCTAAAGTTGAGAGAGTGGAGGAAATAAAGACTAAAAGTAGTTATAATGGATTTAGGTCAACAACGTATAGACTCTTGTTTTATTTAATATGTGAATATCATGAAATCTAAGATTTTTGGATTATATTTATGAGAATTATAAAGCAGATTTATTTTATATTTCTAGATTATTTTGAACTTACATAATGGCAAACTAAATTTGGCTAATCTGACTCTCAAATAATTTTAGTGTAAGCGATAAAAAAATTTCAATTCTCCCAATATGTGAGCTAATTATGAAATAGTAATCAATACTCACAAATGCAAGGGAATTTTTTTTATAATTGATGGCCAGTCTTCAAAAGAAAATCCAGGAACTACTGCCAACTTCCGCTCTGGTACATCTTTTACTGCATTGAATTATTCAGGGTAACATTCATTTGAAATCGTATAAAAAAATCATGAAAAAAATAAACAAAAGTCCCAACTGACCCATTTGTCCATTCCCATTCCCATTTGTACCATTCCATATTCTAGAAAAATACACAAAAAATAAAATACAAAACAAAACAAAATTCATGATATTAAGTTTTTAAAATGATTTTTCTTATATTTAATTTCTAAAGAAAAAACAAAACAAAACCCAGGAATCAATCATGTAGAGTGATCCTAGAAATTTATAATAATTAACACATCCTGCCAACTTTTGAATAGAAAATTCGGCCTGCCAACTTTAGCTCCACTACATCTCTGACTGCATTGAATTATTTGGGTTAACATTCAATTGAAATCATTTTTTTTTTAAATTAAAAGATGTAAATTTACTTGATTCAAGTTAACAATACAATCAATAAAAACATAACATCAAAAACGCTGACTACGCTTCATTATCTAATGGCAATATACTATCTGAATTTACGGGCCATACTATCAGTAGCGCGCCTCACTATCGCACGGCATTTATACTATCGGACCCGCGGCTATACTATCAAATAGGCGGCTATAATCTTCCTATATAAACTCATCTCTTCCTCATTCAGAATTATCCTATCCCACACATCCCACACATCTCTAAATGGAAGAGAGAGGAGAAGTGCGGCCGAAGAGACAAAGGACAGAGTATAAAATCGGTAGCCAATTTTCGTGGAGCGCTGTAAACACTATATTTTTCTCCTCCTCCTTTTATGCGAAAAGATCCTCGCAGCTGTTCTCGTGGAGAAAGTGTTTGTGCCGAACCACGTAAATATTGTGTGTCGCTTGATTTACTTATTCATACTCCTCTCATAAATCTGGTAGATAGAAAATTGTGTAATTTCCCAACAACTGGTATCAGAGCTTTGGTTATAGGGACTAGGATATTCTTAGTATGCTCTGTGGTTGCAACATTGACTGACCTTCCACATCATAAAAGAATATTTCTTGAACCTTATTTTTTTTCTGTCAATTTTCAGGCGAGGTCACTATTCACATAAATAGTGAATTTTGTGAATAGTGAAATTTTGCCTATGTCTTGCCATTTCCGACGAGGTGTTCGACATACCTGGTCGGGTTCAATAGTCGAAACGATCTGAGAACTCCAGATTCGAGAGGGAGCGATGGTCAGATGAAGGGTTATTTATTTATGACACTACGCACCGAGACAACAAGCCGGGACGTGGTATGGGCATTTTGAGTTCACAGTGATGCCTTTCGGATTGAAGAATGCGCCAGCGACGTTCATGGATCTCATGCATAAGTTTGAGGAGGAGCATGAGGATCATTCATGGATTACTCTCCGTATCATGAGAGCATTAGGTTGCACGCCAAATTCAGCAAGTGTGAATTTTGGCTTACGAGGTTGGCTACAGAGATTTCATTGAGGACTTCTCCGGACACGCGTGACCTATGACGAGGTTGACTGAAGGAGGTCGTTTACGTGGATGACCTGATGAGCAACCATTCCAGAATTGAAGAGGAATGACTTATCACACTTGGGCGATAGACTTGACAATGGATTTCAAGTGGAGGAGCCTCGTACGTAAGTGCGATGCAGGTATCGTCGAGCAAGGCAGAAGTCCGGATCGGCCCTGCACTTCAAGTGGGGAGAAGAGGACTTCCCCCGTGTGAGAACAAGACCATCAGGAAGAAGCCGCTTCGATGAGCCCAGGTAGGCGAAACTACCAACATAGCCACACGAAAGGACACAGCCTCTACTCTGAGGGGCGTATGGGATCGTGTCGATATGTCGCCCATATGTCGTTGAGGCGCGCGGCATATTATTCGAACAGATCGGGATGGATGCCTGAGAGGCATGGGGAACTCGACAGGAGTCTCTACCTCTCTGGCCAGAGAGGCCGTAAGGATGAGAGATGTCGGCGAGAGGGGGGGCCTAGTGCTGTGCTCCGAGACATGCACTAAGTAAGTGGTGCCGAGTGATTGAGATCACTTCAGAGATATCACGCCTCGTAATGAGTCTTGGCCGATAATAGCGTATGAGTAGCGCGCGGGCACGGAGCCTTAGCGTGAGCTTAGCACTTAAACAATATTAGAGACACCCTTGTGGAGGCAAGTGGTGAGCGTAATGCACGAGCGGCGCAGCTCAGCGGCCCACGCAACGAGCATGCCGAGGGCCATCGAGATACCTGACCTGTGCAATGAGAGAATAGGTTGCTCAAACAGTTGGTGCTCCGGAGGAGTCGTACTTAGGAGCCGGCAGCAAGCCTTAAGAGGTAATTTGTTATGAGCAGCGAGTCAAGAATTTAGCGCAAGGAGAGGGGCATCAACAATGGAGATGCTGCAACAAGAGCGCGGTCGAGAAGATACGCTGCAGGGTTAAGCGGGTCTGTGCCTTGCAAGATCTAGGCGTTCGACATGTGATGGAACGACTATAAGAAAGTCGAGGACAATCCAATGAGAAAGGATTGATTGTGAGAAGGCTGGTCTAGCACGGGCTAGACGCCGCACACAATAAAAAGTAGCGTGTGACACGGTAGTCGAGACGAGATCCTAAGGGAGTTCCATTGCTCTCGATTTTGCAGTGCATCCAGGTGGCATGAAGATGTATAACGATCTACGTCGTCAGTACTACTGGAGCGAAATGAAGAGGCACGTTGGAGACTTTGTACGGAGATGTCTCACGTGTCAGCAGGTCAAGGCTGAACACTAGAGGCCGTAATGGAGCTACCCAGCTTGGAGGTAGCTGAGTGGAAGTGGGGAGCACGTCACAATGGACTCTCAGGACCCAATTGCCGCCTGACATCGTAGGGCATGACGCGGTAAGGGTTATCAGGACCGACTCACCAAGTCAGATTATTTCTTGGTAGACGGATGACCTTCACATTTGAGGAGTTCGACTGTGTTGTATATACGGAAATTGTCCACCATATGGAGTGTCGGCCTCATCATATCGGATCGGGATCCCCGGTTCACTGCGCTTGCTTTCGAGGAGTTTCCGTAGGGCCATGGGGACACAGATGAGGATGAGCATAGTATTTCTCATCCATAGACGGACGGATACCAAAGAGACTATCCAGCCTGAGGACATGTCGCAGCATGCGTCCCGGACTTTAAGGGGTGGTCAGATGAGCACTTGCCTCGACAGAGTTCGCCTACAACAGCTTTATCGCGAAAGATACGTATGACGCCCCTATGAGGCTTGTACGGGAGGCCATGTGTGATCTTCGGTTTGTTGATGGAGGCGAGAGAGACCTCCACGGGATCGGATGGATCTGTGACACCTCGTAGAAGGTGGACCGGATACGTAAGTGTCTTCTCACCGCGAGCCACAAAAGAGTTACGCCGATATACCGACGACGACCTTTAGAGCTCGAGGTGGTGACTGCGTCTTCAAGGTGACGCCAAGAGAGGAGGATTGTGTTCAGCAAGCGGATAAGCTCGTCGCCGAGGTCGGCCTTTCGAGATAATCGGCAGGCGCAAGACGCTTCATATCGGCCGACGCTACCACCGGGCTCGCCCAGTGCACGCGTATTCCATGTCTCCATGCCTGTAAGTACACCCCTGATCCGACTCGTGGTGGATCGGGAGAGCTTCAGGTCATGCGATGAGACTGGTGAGGACCAGTATCGATCATGGACGGGAATAGGTTTTACGCGTAAGACTGTGGAGGTCGTAGCTGTGCTGGATGTTGACCCGCAGTTCGAGGAGGTTTACCGGTCACTGATACCATTCATGCCAACCAATTTCTTCTGCTCGAAGAAGAAGACTTACACGCCTGCTAAAGGGGAGTCAAGTAGCAAGTACATGAATAATCCAAACAAGTTACATTGGGAAGCGGTCAAAAGGATCCTCAGATATCTACGGGGTACTACGGGCAAAGCACTTTGTTTCAAAGGTGGAGATACGACACAACAGATGTCGACTTAAAGAAGAAATGTTGACATCGTATGAGCACTACGTATATGTCTATACTCTAGGAGGTACCGCAGCGAGCGGGGTTCTCACTGCGTATGATAGTTGTTTTCCACAACCGAAGCGTAATATGTCGCTATTACGTAGTCAACAAAGACTGTGGATCATTGATAAACCAAGTAGTGTTCGGGGCCTTCATTGGTTCGAAATAGCATCAAGATCTGGGGAGGACTCACGCATTGATTTAAGGTGTGAAGACAGATTGGAAACCGCCTTCAAGTGGGAGATTGTCAGAATTATACCACCATCTAATTCGGCTGGCTATTCTAATGAATGCATTATACTATTGAAAAGGTGGCTCACTATTGAATGGTGGGCTATACTATCGAATTAGCTTTGGCTATAATAATAAATAATGCTATAATCTTCCCATATAAACTCATCTCTTCCTCATTTGTAATTATTCCATATCCTTAATATTGTCCCACAATAATATCCCAATACTATCCTTAAATGGAATGAGAGAGAGGGAGTAGTAAGAAGGAAGAGAGGCGAAGGAGAGAGAAAATCGAGAGTAATTTTCTTGGAAATACAGAAACCACTATATTTTTTCCTTTAGTGAAAGATCTCGCAGCTGAGCCTTTAAATAGTAAGTTTGTGCCGAACTAATGAATATTGTGTGTCGCTTGATTTACTTATTCATACTCCTCTCATAAATCTGGTAGATAGGAAATTGTGTAATTTCCCAACAAAAAGTGTATAAAACTTTAGAGGATAACGCATCATCCAGGTAAATAGAAAAAATGATCGGCTCAAGGTCTACATATCTTGATAATCCAAAAATGTCTAGAATACCTAACATTCCATATTTATAGCATACTAATGAACATGATTTGATCTGATGACTCTGTTAGATCGAACTTTTTCATTTGAACTGCCAACGCAAAAACTCATGAAGAAACTAACAGTTGATGACACAACTACCCGCCACAACGTGTTGACGATAAAAATGCCGCAACAAGACGGTAACAAAAACACGAAAAAAAACAAAGGAAAGACAAAGACAAAACGTAATCGATGCAAAACCACTTTATCTAAAAAACCTAGATACATTAAGAAAACGATAATGAGTGATGCGACAAAATCGACCAAAACATCATCGTCTCTCTCAACGAATAAGGGTCCGAAAGAGACAATAGAGGGAGGGGCGGCTAGGGTTTTCAGAAAGAAGTTGTGTTTCTCCTTAAATTAAACAGAATTGCCAACTAACCTCATTTGTACCATTCCAAATTCTAAAAAAATACTTAAAAACAAAAAAAAAAAAATTTCATGATATTAATTTTTTTTATATTTTTCATTACACTTAGTAAATAATTTTATTTATTAAATTAAATAAATGTCAACAAAAAATTTGTAGTAATCAAAATTGATAATTAAATAATGCTGGGTTAGATTGTCCATATGTTCGTCTCGAGGGCTCTATAGGAAGATGACTACTTCAGAGATTGAGTTTGGTGAAGATTAATTTGATAATTTAAACATAAAGTGCCTAGAAGAACTAGGAAGTAGTTCGAACCAAGCCATTTGTAATGTACACAGCAAATTTTGATAAGTCTAGATTAGAGTCGAAAATGACTGACGCAAGTCACTTCTAGAATCTTGGAGGCCAAGGTACTTGGGAGCAAGGTATTGATGAGCCTAGGATCGTTTTTAGCAAGTGGATAAAGATCAAATCAAGAAGATCCGATCATATAAGCTATCGAACTAGAATTAGAAACAAATCAGGTTTCTATTATGAAGAGGATACTTTGCTAAAGAAGTTTTTATTCCACTTTAATAGCCAAAGTGCAAGTTCATAAATTCAAGGTATTTTTTTATGTCATATTGGGATAATGATCCAAATTGTATCCACTTCTAAGATCGAATCACAAAAGCTATAAATTCGTGGCTTCGGAGTTACTGCTAAACACTTGGGATTTTCAAGAGCAAGAGCTTGAAGAATATTTGCCAAAGTCCGAACATGCTGAAGGAGTGCATAATGCAGATACTCGGTTGAGGTATTGTATGTTAAAAGTCTTTCACCTTTGGTGAACTATGATTTTTTGAATTTTTTCATCCTATCTATGTAATGTGGGTATGGGTGTGCGATGCATTTGATAGGGAAATGAAGGGAGTTCATTCTAAATTCCACTATGAGTGATTAGGTTAAAGAAGGGGCATGGGTAGAAAGGGAATCTTGTACCATATAAGACTAATTGTAACATTGAATCAGATTAGTGGAAATCTTTACATTTAGGCACAGCCGCGTGGATGTAAACAGTTGCCAAACCATGTAAAATATCGTGTCTGCTTTTACTTTAATACATATATATATATATATATATATATTGTATTTGCTCTGCACACACAACATCCCATGGGAGAATTCGGATTCACCGCACTGAATTTTGAACTACAACATAGTCCCACCATTAGAAATTGTGTCCAAAAACACACACTTATATATATGTCAACACACAATAATTTAATCAGATATCTTATTAGAATATCATAACTTGTTAATATGATAAAGAATTATAATAATTAATTATGTTATCCGAAATATATCGATAATTCGATGATAAGTAGAACTTTAAATTATGTTTTATGGCTAAAAAATGTTAAGTGTGTTTTTAGGCTTTCCTCCTTTAATAGGTGTTGTGGTAGCCAATCCGTCTAGACCTACGTGAAGATATTGGATATCGATTAATAAGATCCATGAGGAGATTATGGGGTCGGGAACACAATGTTTTAATAATCGGACTAAACGTTGAATCGAAAAATTACTCCGCTCACTCGCTCACTAGTCAGTCCCGATTACCAAATCGATAATGTAATAAATATTAATTTATATTTTATTAAAATTATAAATAATTTTAAAGAATATAATTAATAATATATAGATATTATTTTATTCTCGTTTATATAAATACATTTGTATTTTAAAATTTTATCAAAAAAAAAAGTATAATATTTAAATATAAAAACATAGTAAAAATGGATGAAAACTTATTTATATAAATATATTTAACTAATATGGATAAATATAATTTATTTTTGTTATGTTTCTATACAAATAGACGGGTAGCAAGTGGCAGAAAATAAAGTGTGAATTGTAAGTCTTTAAGTTCAGCTAAACGAGGCGTGTAAAGGTGTGTTAATTAACTCCAGAAATGTGCCATACCAACATACGCATGCAGTGTTTCTTTGCCCGCTCTCGGTTCGTGATGAGATCTCAAAATGATGAATTCGCTTTTGGTGGGGTTCGAACTGCGGAACTGAAAGGGATTAGATGGCAAGTCATGTGCTAGCTCATAAGGAACCGTGGCATGGGTTTCCCCTCGTGACTTACTGTGTGTTTAATTTTGCTTTATCGGGTAAGAAGGGATGGAACTTCATCTCACAACCCCAACACTTTGTAGCTCGTTTGCTCAAGGCCAAATATTTTCCCAATGAAGCCATTCCTCGTCATCACCGGAAGTAATCCGAGCTTTATTCGTAGTGTTTAGAGTGCGAAGAAGTTGTTAATAGGGGTATCCGATGGAGAGTGGGGGATGGTAATTCAATTGATGTATGGAGGTGGGATGCTTCGGGTTCGTGATTTGCCTGTTTAGGGTTTGCATCACTCCTGCCTCTCGGTCTTGATAATTTAAAGGCTTCGATCTCGTTGTTAGATGCGTGAAGAGTGATGGGCCACTTAACTGCTCCCACTCTATTTTCGGTGAATAATGTCTCCATGGCTATTTGTTCAATCCCACTCATCAAAAGCTAATATCTCTGATTCGCTGGATGGTTATTCAAATAATGCTTATATACGGTAAAATCTTGCTATAGAATGTTGACGGTAGCCTCTATGAAACCGAAGTCTAGGTTATATGCCTCTAAATGATAGTCATGGGAAATTGTTTCTTCCCTGTAACACTTCTTCTTATGGCGTCAGTAATAGTTGCATTCCCGATTTGCTAGACTACCGATAAAGGCATGGACTACAACTTGTTTGCAGGTGTTGTGTGGGCAGGGACAGGAGCACCATTGGCATCTATTCTATGACCGCCGCATCCCTCGTGTCATCGCTACTACTGCTGCGTTGCCGACATCGAACACCGACGCTTCCCGCTTCGATGCTAAAGTTGATCGATGCTCACCCCGATGCAATGTTCGATAGCAAATCGATTTTATGGTGTGTATGGAGGCAACTAATCAAATAAGCTTCGAGAACTCCTTATATCGCCATGAAGGCGATGGAGCTGCATGTATCTCCGTGACTCCGGCGCCGTGTCCGTACCGGTACATCTTCCTCGCTACCCAAATACGCTTCATGGTCCCCACCCGGTCTCGCCCTTAGGTGGCCGCTGGGAAGTGCAACCTCGATGCGTATGTTCCGTGGATTTATCACCATAGGTTCGTATGGTGATGCTAAGGACTCGATATGTCGGGCGATGCGATGCAAGATCTGCATCATTTCTATCCCGTAGTGTCAAAGAAGCTGGCATTAGCACTTCGTGGAGGCTCTACTTTGGGCTTTGTCTTTGAAATCGTCACGCGAGTTCGAATCGACTTTTATTAGTTGTTAACAGTTTGTCTTCTCACTTTTTAGACTGCTCTGAATATGGTTTTTTAATTTCGATTGTGTGCGCCTTTAGGGAGGTAAAGGTACTACTCTATTCTGCTTGTAAAGAGGCATAAGCTGCTCATGTTCGCAAACACGCCGTTAACGCTGGCCTCATGAAGTTCACATCCCTTCTCGTACGGAGGAAAGGCATGTTCCCGATTTATTATCTACTAATGGGCGTTTCATTGATTATCAAAAAAAAAAAGTTCAAGCAACGAGGCACAACTCACAAGACATGTCCCACATCTTAAATAGATGGAAAAAAAAAAGGTTTATACTCATTCTAGAGACTTAGGGGTCCAATTTTGACGGTCCACGGCTTGAGCGATTTACCAATTCGAGTGCCGGTTTAGACAATCTGATACCGGTCTGACATTTGAATGATTTAAATTCAACCAAACAATCCGATTTTTTAAACATTCAATAAACGGTATGCGGTGGCCATTGGGAATCTATAAATGAATACGTGTCCATTAATAACAAAAATAAATAAATAAATAAATAGATAACAAAATCTTCAAAATTCCTTCCCAGTTAAAGTTTTTAGAATTAAGATAAATAAATGGAAAAAATTAATAATTTAAATCTTAAACTTTCATAATTTTTCATTTATATAGTGAACTAAAAGGGTTTTATTTTAAATATATATACTTTTATTTTAATAGCACTTCTAGCATAGGATATCTCTAAGCACAATATGAATCTTGAGAATTGAGAAAATGAAAAATTTTTGAATTTTTTTAGGTTTTAAAAAAAAATTTTAATTTTTTAAATTTAAAATGACAATTGTCAAATTTTTTTAAAATTTTGGAATTAAAATTTATAAATCTGGGAATTCTATATTCTAAATTAAAAATTTTAATTATTTAATTAAGTAAAAGTAAATTTTAAGTTAAAATTATATCGAATTATTGGGCTGAAAGACAAATTGATTTTTGAGTTAAAAAAAATAAATTTTAATTAAATTTAATTTAAAAAATCAATAATCTTAAAATTTATAATTTAAATACATTTCTAAAATTTGTAATAGAAATTAAAGAGTATTTTCAAAATATTCAAAATTGAAATTCATTTTTTTTTCCTAAAATTCTTGATTCAAAATTATATTTTAGTTACACCACATTTTCTAAAACTTTGTTTAATTTTTTTAAATCGAATGAAAAACCCTAATTCTGAATCAAAATACCAATTTGATTTTGTGAATTTAAATTAATTTTAATTGTGATTTAAAAGAATTGAATTTGGATTTTCGTAAAATTTGAGTTATTAACTTTAAATGAACAACTTACTACCTTATAACTAAAAGCTGCTGCTAAAAAAACTTAAACGACAATTCGACCGGCACTTTAAAAATTAATTTCACTTGAATATTAAAAAGATTCTTTTAGTTTTTTATTACAAATTTTAGAAATGTGTTTAAATTATGAATTTTAAGATTATTAATTTATGTAATTAAAATTTATTTTTAATTCATAAAATCAAATTTGTTCTTCAAAACTAATAATTCCATGTAATTTCTAAACTTAAAATTTACTTCTTTATTAATTAAATAATTAATTTTGAATTCTAGAATGTAACCAAATTTACATAATTTTAATTCAATTTTTATTTAAAAAAACTTGACAATTATTATTTTTAATTTTGTACCTAGAAAACTGATATTTAATAAAACCTAAAACCTAAAAATTCAAATTTATTTTTATTCACATGCTAATTTATTTTCACCATCATGGTCAGACAAGTAGGATATCATATTATGTGTTGCTATTAAAATGAAAAGTACGAGGACAGTTAATTTTTTTTTAGTTGAAGATATAAACGACAAAGGTAAAGTCATATTTAAATTTTTATTTTCCCTAAATAAATTGGTATTAAAAATGCTCTAAATAATTTTTAATAGAGAAAAACAGATAAAATGAATTTGAATAAACATGTTTGGTATCTCATTCTAGTGAACTAAGAAAATCTAAACTTGGTTATTTCCTACATTTTTTCTTGGTCGCCATAATGGAATTATGGAGCACCCAATTGGGACCACCGCAAGACAAATAGAGAATTGGATAGATACATGTCCTTGCGAGGAATTTGCTAAGATGTTTCCTAAGATAATTAAGATGATTTTGATATATGCTTAATCTTTGACACCGACTATTTGAGAGAGTCTTCGCAAAGTAATCGGAAAGAATCCCACCGCTAATTATAGGAGTCACTAATATATGATAGTAATAAAACAATCAAGGCTAATTATTTTTATATACATGGACTTTACTCAAAATGATATGTGCTCTTTTTTCATAATAATTCATCAAAATGATTACAAGAAGTGAAAGTAGCTTCAAATAAGGTTGGACCCTTAAAATACTAGCTTGTAGTCTTGGGCAGATGACTCAAAAGTCTTCGGCAAAAGGAGCATCAAGAAGGTTTGGACAACTAGTGCAACTTGAGGGATAACATTAATTAGAAAAGAATGGGTTGTGTGTTGCAACAGAACCTGAATTACACAGACAAAATTCTCTCTCCCTTCAATATCTCTTCCTGATTTCCATTTTCTTTCTTTCTATAATTCCTCTACACACATCCAACTGACCAGAAACCAGAAGGACAACATCTTTCAATGAAAGCTGGGGTCGAGCCCTGTTTAGCGACCGGTTGTATCTCTGGGATCCCGCCTCCAGAAATTCAAAATTTTAAAAATAAATTTTAATTACATAAATTAGAAATCTTAAAATTCATAATTTAAACACATTTCTAAAATTTGTAATAGAAAACTAAAGAGTATTTTTAAAATATTCAAATTTGAAATTCATTTTTTCTAAAATTTTTTGATCTGTAATTATACTTTAAATTTAATAATTAATATTTTATAAAATCAGTTTCTAATTTTTTTAAATCGATATTAAAACTTAATTTTAATCAAATAATTAATTTGATTTTGTGAATTTAAAAATAAGTTTTAATTGTGATTTAAAAGAATTGAATTTGAATTTTTAGAAAATTTGAGTTATTAACTTTAAAATGAACACTTACTACCTTATAACTAAAAATGTATTAAAAAAAAAAACTTTAAAATGACAATCTTGAATCAAGAATTTTGGAAAAAAATAATTAATTTGATTTTGTGAATTTAAAAATAAATTTTAATTGTGATTAAAAAAAAGAATCTAAATTGGGATTTTTAGAAAATTTTGAGTTATTAACTTTAAAATGAATAGTTTACTATCTTATAACTAAAAGTGTATTAAAAAAACTTTAAAATGACAATCTTAAATCAAGAATTTTGGAAAATAATTTTAATTTTGAATATTAAAAAAATTCTTAGTTTTTTATTACAAATTTTAGAAATGTGTTTAAATTATGGAATTTTAAGATTACTAACTTATGTAATTCAAATTTATTTTTTAATTCATAAAATCAAATTTGCTCCTTTCAAAACCAATCATCCTACAATTTTCTAAACTTAAAATTTACTTTATTTAATTAAATAATTAATTTTTTAAATTTAGAAATGTAAATTCAAATTTTTATACAATTTTTAATCAATTTTTTAAAAAAATCATGTAATTATTATTTAATTTTAAAATTAAAATTCATATTTTTTTAATACCTAAAATTCAAATTTATTTTTATTCATTATGAGAATTTATTTTCACTATCAGCTGCTGTATTGCAAGAGATGTCAAGACTAGAAGTGATATATTAAAATGAAAATATGTATATTTAAAAGAAAAAATTTTAGTTCAAGGTATAAATGGCAAAGTACGAAAGTCACATTTAAACTGTTATTTTCTAAATAAATCATATTAAAATGCCCTAAATAATTTTTAAAAGAGAAAATGTATAAAATGAATTTGAATAAACATGTTCGTGGATCTCATACTAGTCAAATGAGGAAATCTAAGTTTTGGTTATTTACTACACGTTTTCTTTAATGCCATAATGGAATTATGGAGCACCCAATGGTGACCACTCAAGACAAATAGATAATTGGATAGATACATGTCCTGTGGGGAAGTCATTGGGTGTTTCACTAGATAGTTACGATAGATTTTTGATGTTGCAGCAATCTTTTGATTGGCCAGGCTATTTGGTAGGGTTATGCCTTCCCATACGTGGCGGGCGTGTGAGCCTCCATGTCCCCGTGGTTTACTCTAGCATTTAGAAACTCTGTGCGGCCAGAGTATTCTTTCTTCAAGCACTCTTATAAAAATTTTCTTTTTCCCAAAGCTTATGATTTTATAAAATTTCGTATACTTATTGCGTATGGGACGTATCCCAATCTGTATACATCAAGTTACACTATATCAAAATATGACGCTTGACGTACCAGCAGCGATTCTCATGAAAGCTGCTACAATATGCATGCATTATCTTTCGAATTATACGAGTTGAGAAGTATTTCGCTACCTTGTGTGCTTAATTCTGACAACATTATAAATGTCGGGGAGGAATCTAATCTGTTCCGGCGTCGAATTAATACATTACGGGAAAATAGTTTTTAAAATACAAAAATAATGAAATTGCAGTACCGATTGAGTGTATGTTTTATAAAATGTTTTTCTTTTCAGGAAAACATCTGAAACTGTAAAAACTTCTTTTCTGATTATTTTCGAAGCCTTGCTTGCTTGCGTTTAAGCTTTGCGTAACTGTTTTTGCTTTTAAAAGTTCTGAAAACTTTTATGCTGGCATAACTTTTAAAAGTTTATAAAGCATCTTTAACTGCTTCTTTTACAACAACTTCTTTAAAAGTTTATAAAACTTTTCTCAATTACTCTTCTTGCTTGCTTTACCTTCTTTAACACAAAATTTTCTCAAAAATTTCCCTTGCTTGCTATCGAAGAAGAGTTCTTAAAACGCTTTATGAGCGCTTTTCTTTTAAAAGTTTACCAGCTTTTCGTAAAAGCGGGGCTGCAGAACCGACCGCATTCTTTGAAAAATAAAGCGGGCACGAGAACCAGCGGATTTCTTTAAAACTCAGGGCGCAGAGAAGGCCAGGAGCCGTGGTTGATTTACTAGCGTATGTTATGGCATAAAACATCGACCCATTTGGGCTATTACAGCTTCTACTTGTCTGCTGGTGAACACGGAAAGCTTGGGGCGGCCGTCTTGGGTGGGCCGCAGGTCAGCATCCTTCACGGTGAATATGGTGGAATTGACTGGGTCGCCGTCAGCGTAATTTAGTTAGAGGCTCGTAACATATATCTTTCTTGTACGTCTGCGGTCTCCTTTTAAATCGTGATGTATGTCACAGTTTCTTGAAATGAGCCAGCTACAGTCGTGTATGAATCTAACAGCCGCCGTCTTAGCGTCTGGTGTCTACGGCCGGTTTGCTTGCTTAGAAGCTAGGGGCCCGTTTTTTATGAAACATTCTTTGCTTGCTTGCTTGAAAATGGTTTAATTATTAAAAGCCAGTTCAAATAACTCAACAACACAACTGAAAAATGGTTTAATTATTGAATCGTTTACTTAATTAGCACTTTGCTTGAAAATGGTTTTACAATTTAAAACCAAATGCTATTTTCCAGTATGGTTTAATTAATAGTTCTTGATTTTAATTAATTCAACATAACGAAAATGGTTTGAGCTTCCAACGAATGAAATCTGGAAGTCTGAAAACAATTTATAATAATAATAATAATATATTTAGTATTTGAAAAATGAGTTTAGAAACATTTCATTTGAACTGCTTCAAGCGGCAGGTCTGTAGCTTTCGCCTTTGCTTTTAAGCACTCTGCGCTCTCGATGTGTGAATCCGCCCTGCGTCGGCCCGCGTGACAATTTGCACACTTGGTGCTAAAATTAAAATTGCGAGAGAAAATATGCAATTTTGAATGTGAATTCGGGCATATGGCTAGATTCTAGCAAGGGACTTTTAAGTATAATAAAGCAGTAGAAAGCGTTACGAAGAATGCCGTGGGATGTACGAATAAAATCCTGAAATTTTAGCAAGCGTCAGAAAGCAGTCCGCGAAATTGTGATTTGTCAGAAAATAGTCTGAGAATTTCTTCAAAAATTCCTAAACTGATCCCCAAATTTGGGATAGTTATGAGCTTCAGAATATTCAGTCGTTATTATATAGTCTTTAGGCTCGAAATCTGAAGTAGAAAAATTCCTCATAACCGAGTTTGTGGCAAGATTTTGAGGTGTCATGTGTAGCTCGTCGCGTAAAGTAGCTTTCTCTCTTGGTCGAAAAGTGCGGACCGGCTAGAATGTGGCGTGGAAATCTGAGAAAAGCCCAAAAATTTGGGTTTTGGCGTATTTCACTGAATCTTTGGTGAAATCGTGTTTTTGAGTGCTTCGCGTGGCCTTAGTCGCGTGGGCGACTTAGGTGTTTATCGAGCCAATCAGACGATTAATTTTCGTAAATCTGAGAAAGAAAATTTGAAAAGATAAAAACTAAAAAATCCAAAAATCTCTACTGTGGCGTAGTTAACTCTGTAGTCAGTCGTTTGTTGTTTTAATGTTTTGATTTTATTTTATTCTTTTTTTTTCTTTTTTTATGTAGAGCCCACATGTCTGGCTATTAGTACCTTCTTTGGTCAGTTTATTTGCAGAAACCAATTATTTTGTCGGTTTGATTTTATTTATCACCAATTGAATATTAACAAGTATTTGCCATTTTTTGGAATTTTAAAATCGTTTGAGTTCACTCTAAAGCTGATCGCGCAGAAATTCGTAAAATATTCAGAAATTGTCTCGGGTCATGAGCTTTTCTAAGGTCACTAGATTCAGCGACGAACAACCGTGCGATCTAGTTTAGTCATCCGAGAATCTGAAAATTTCCGCAGTGCAGCGATTGTATTATTAATTCTTACTTATTTAAACTAAAGCCCCAATTTTACTTTCACCCTCAACTTCGCCAATTATAATTTGTCCTTGGCGTTTAAATATTCTGAAATCCGACTTTTGAAATTCTACTTATATTTATCTCTAACTTAATTATGCGCTACGTATCACTTTTCTTCAAATGATTAATACTTTGTTTTAAATGCAAAATTAGAGTTCGAAATTTATAATTCTAATTCATCTCGAAAATCTCCTGATATGACACTGGTACTCTTATACACCCCATAGTATCGTGTCTTGTCTGTTTCTGGAATGGTGTTCTGAAAATCCTCCACCAGCCAAGACGTTTCGTCGCCGAATAAAAGCTGCTTCCGAAAATAAAGGAAGCGAAAATGCCTCATCCAGGAAAATAAGTGAGAGTCTTGGCCAGGCATCTGAGCCTCTGGCTCCCAATCTTGCCTCCCTCTCATGATTCCTCCACAGGACTTTAACCAAAGGAATTACTTTGTACGACACATGTTCCTTGCGATATACAATCGCCTGGGTATCTCCCTCATAAGTCAAATTTTCCTTTAAGCGCCTTGTTTGCTCTCTCAATATTACATGTGAGATCTGGGATAAATTTCCTTAACATCGACACATGGAATGTATCATGAATCCTTGATGATAATTACGGGGCCAACTGTAAGCTCACGTTACTTTGCTCACAATCTCGTGAGGTCTATATATCTTGGACTAAGCTTCCCTCGTTCCCCAGTCTCGGCACGCGCTGCAAGATTGAAATCTTCCAAAAGACTTGGTCACCTATCTCAGTGCAAGTCTACGACGGTTGTCGCGTGCACTACGTACATCTCTTGCTATCTTGAGTTATCACGAACAACTTTCACTTTCTCTGAAGTGATCGTACTAGTTAGGGACTGCTAGTCTTTTCACCAACCTCATCCCAGCACAGGTCCTACATTTTACGCCATACAACGCTTCAGATGGAGCCATATCTATCTTGGCGATAGCTATTGTTGTGGGCGAAGCCGTGGTGCTAAGTGGTATCCCGACTTCCTTTGAATTCCGGCACACAAGCTCGGCCTTATCCTCTAGCGTCTGAATAGTCCTCTCACGGCCATCAGTCGGAGGATCTTTGATGCTAAGTGTAGGAAACCTAAAGCGTTGCAACTAGGCGAAACACGGATGTGAACACGGGGTCTCGATCACGAGCGGAACCCGTGAAGTCTCACTATCTCGTCTACATATAACTTGGCTTGACTTTTCGATGAATCCTCGACATTAATTGGTAGAAAATGGACAGATTTCGTCAATCGATCAACTATTACCCATATCGCATCATGTTGCCTCTAAATTAAAATTGGAAGACGTCCTGCCAAAAATCCATAGTGATCTTCTCCCGTTTCCACCTTTGGAATAGAGAATTAGCTGCTCACTGCTTGGACCTCGTGCTGCGCTACTGGCGGGTTAGGCCCGCGCAAAAGCGAAACTACATTATCTCAACTGCTTAAATCAATTTCCACCGGTAATGTTTTTTCAAAGTCCTTTACATTTTGGTACTACACGGATGCATATACGTAGATGAATGTGCTTCTTCCATAATGTCTCTTCGGTTCGCCGTACTACGCACGCATTCTCGTCGCTCACTTATCATGCCATCAATCTCATTTATTCTGCTTTCTTTCTTTTTTCTATCTCTTCCTTAAGCTTAATCATCTTTGGATCTGCTTGGCCTTACTGGCAGAATGCGATCACTAAGAGAGTCCCAACACATGAAATGTGGCTGAGGCTCTGAATCCTCGACCTCGATATCACCCACTAAAGCTCTTAGATCCACAGCCAGTGGAAGATAACACGATCTCATGTGAAGTGAAGACTCTACGGTGCTTCAGGCATCACACTACGACATTAGCTTTTCTTTGAATGAATTTTCGATAGTACGGTCGTGGTCTTTAATCAGCTCGAAGCCATCTTCTTCGAGGTTTAACTCTTTTGGGTAAAAATATATTGAAGACTCTTATGATCGTAAAGATCCTGCAATGTACCCGTATAAGTAATGTCTCCATATTTTTTAGGGCAAACCACATTCTTTATGACTCTAAGTGGAGTGTGTAGGGTGAATTCTCTCATGCTTCTTTAGCTGTCTAGAGAGGCATATGCAATCACCATCATTATTGCATCAAAAAAATGGCGAAAGTAGCGAAGCATCAACATAGGTACCTGACCCATCGCACTGTGGGTAAGTTAGAAGGCCCCGGAGGCGAAATCAATCTGCCTTTCAACTCTTGAAACTACGACAGGCATCACCCGATCATACTTAACATCTTTCCTTGTCGGCAGTCGAGTGGAAGTACGCTATCTTGGAGAACCCCTCGACAAACTTCTATGGTACCACGCTAGAGAAGCTCACGACCTCGACACATTCTTTGGTGGTTTCCAATTTACCACGCCTATTTTTTGGGGATCCACACTCACCCCCTCAGCTGAAATTACATGACCTAGGAATGCCACATCAAGCCAAAGCGTGCCTTGCTTTCGCTTGGCATCTGGCTTGTCAGCTCCCTTAGGGTTTGCCGACCACAATCCTCGGTGCTCACCCGAGTGTTCCCTACGAACTACACGGTCTGCTGGGAATATCATCGATAAAAACAGCGAACACCTCCAAAATCTGATTGGAACCCTCGGTTCATCAAATCCATAAAGCATTGCCGGGCGTTAGTCGAACCAAATGGCATCACCAAAACTCTAATGCCAGTAGCTTGTCTACGAGATCTGGGTTTTGATTTTATCGCTCTCTGCACCATCAAGCGATGATGCAGGCCTCCAAGTCTATCTTGGGTATACACCAGAGGACCCTTGGAGTTGATCGAAAAACTCATCGATCCTAGGGGTGAGATGCGATTGGGATGGTAACTCTGTTTAATTGCACGTAATCTATACAGTAAACTCCCATCTTTCTTTTTCACGAAGAAGGCTGGGCTCCATTGGGGATATGCTCAGTAAATAAATCACTTACTTAACAATTCTTCTGTGAGCCTTAAGCTCCCTCAGCTGGGGTCGCGGGGATGAGTGGGAGTCCACGGATCTGTCGATAGGCTCCTCACCGTGGGATGATGCAGTGTGTCAAATCTGGTTGTGAACTCTGTGCACTGTGTGCAGATCCTGCGCCATGTGATAGATGACGATTACCGTGATTCTGATATATGCGATGCGGGAATAACTCTGTCGTCACCGATTTTCGTTACAGTGTTTGCCGTCAACAATCGCGTGACCATGGGTTAATCCGTCTTAGAAGAACCACATGAAATCCTCATATCTAAAACTCTAGTCAGTTGGGAACTCTTTGTCCCTCGTCGAACTCTACTATCTCGACTACTCTATCTGCAGTAACGGATCTCGATTTTGGAAGGAAACTCTCATCGACCCTCCCAATGGTGGGTCTCTATCGAAACTTGATCTAGAATGGCTTTGATGCGAATGAATGCGTGCTCACAGGTCCACTAATGTATATGCATCATGATCGGATAGAAATAATATCAATGACCACATCTGGATGCATCACGCATGCTGCGAGTCACGACATATACTCGGCTGAGTGCGGGGCTCGTACGTATCCACGGGGCCTTGCCTCTGCCTCTGCCACGACCACCTCACTGTGTTTGTGTTGGCCCCTCTGCTTGAAACCCCTCCACACAAAGGCTTTATTGGTGCTTTCCATCTGCAGTCTTGGGGTATTGGGCGAAATTCTTGATGTCTCGCCGTCGGTGAGGGCACTCCACTATGGAAGCCCTTCTGACACGGTGCGTACCACAATAATGCAGGAATCTCCTACACTCCTGTGGTGTTGCTTCTAATACATGTGACAAATGTGAGAATGCTGCAAGGTGATTCCACTTCTTTAGCAGCAGGGGCCTCCTTGATCCTGACTAGAGATAGCTCCTCTACCTGAACCTCGGCCTTTGTAACCTTTACCCTTGTTCCTCTTTCTATTGTCTTTGTGAAACTCTGATGAGGAGTGCACAGTGCAGCTCACCTCTCTGCTACTATGATGCCCTTAAATTGTGGTACTTTGCTCGACTCTCAGGCGGCCTACTAAGTCCCAATCCTATTACGAGGCAAGCGATAATGCGCTACGATCTTGTCTTTGTAGTCGATAAAAACCTTTTGCACTTCAGGACTTCATCAAAACTGAATATAAGGGAACCAATACATGGTAGGAACTTCTTCTCATATTCGACGACATGTTAACTTGTTCAATTTGAAGAGCTTCATGATTTTTGAATCCTTTTGACTTTGAGAAGAGCGCATCGATGTCTTCTTGGGAGTGGTCATGATATGCCATTAGGATACCTCCTCTCGATGACGCCTTTCAGTAAACCTTATTTACTCGGTCAGCCATAACCGGGCTACTTCTAGATCACCAGCTGCGAGTCATATGGCTTGGCGCCAGGACTCTCTCTATTGACCTCCTGTGCCCTTCCAACCTCTCTAGGTGGTGGTGAGGTCATGATCACGACGGGTCACTCATGACTACCATCCGTGCAATCCAGCCACTTGCTCGCCGTAAATAACCCGGCACTTGAGCTCCCTCCGTGGCCCAGATGCATTCAGCCCCGACCGTCGCCGAGGTCGATTCATAAAGCAGACTGAATCCAACTACGTGCTCATCTCTCATGCACGCAGGATCGCCCTAAACCACTGGAATAACTCTCCCAGGACGAATCTCCCACGCCCTCTACCTAACATAGTGTCAGAATTTCCAAAATAAACTATTTAATAATTTCAATCATTTCATATGTAATGTGAATTTAAACTCAAACATGCATGGCTGCCAATACTTACGCTCCGATACCACCTCATTACACCCCCCACCCCTTCCCAAGCATACATACGCCACCCAATGTAAATCCCCAAATGGCTAATTCTTAACGATCAGAACTCCCTGTGAAATGCTCAGATTGGCTGCATAAAACCTCCTATAAAAATTTTTCTTTCTAAACTTACGATTTTATAAAATTCTCGATGAAGATACCGATATAGTGATACGTCCCAAACTCAGATACATCCAATTTACACTATATCCAAAATACAACCAAAGATACCAACACATTCTCACAAAACTACTCTACGTACATACATACGCCTATGACACAAAGTCAAAGTATCTTACACAATATTCTTAATTGGCAAAGATCGATATAAATGTCGAGAACTTAATCGCTCCAAATACACCGAGTGTCTCAGACTGGAAAATAGCTTTTAAAATACAAAATAATGAGCTTAAACGAGCTCAAGTAAGCGACATGTTTCGAGTAAATGTTTTTCTTTTCTCCTGAAAACATCTCTAAAACTCCAGAAACTTTCTTTGCATAATTATTTCCGTAAGCCTTTATTGCTTATTTTAAAGTTTCAAAACTTTTCGTATTTCGCTGCTTAAAAGTTTACAAAACTTTTACTATTGCTTAAAAGTTTATAAAACTTCTTTTTAATACTGTCATTGGCTATTATTCTTTAAAAGTTTTATAAACTTTTCTTAATTCTCTCGTTTACTGGCTTACCTCGCTTCTGCTTTAAAATTTTCTCAAATTCTCACACATGATCCCACTAAAGTTTCTTAAAACCTTTCACAAACCTTTATTTTTAAAAGCTAAAACTTTTTCTATAAAAACTTTGTTCTCGGCTCAACCGCATTCTTTGAAAAATAAACAGAAATTTCGCCTCAACCGGGTCTTTAAAACTCTCCTAAGCTCCCGACGAACCAACCACGATTTTTCAAAACTCGTATACGCTATAAAACATCAACCACCTGGCGCCTATTCGCTATCGTATTCCTTAAATAACACTGGCCGGCGACTCGAAGGACTGGGGTCCGCACCTTTTCAAGTGAATACTGGGTAATCACCCAATACATCACCATAATTCTAGCCAGAACATAACCTTATATACTCAGCCGCATCGCTACTTCGCCTCCTTTAAACGACGACGACGTCCCAAGTCACGACCGTGCAAAACTACAACGGCATGTATGAGATCCTAACACCACCGCCAAGCATCGCACTTAACACCTCCGACCTGGCTTGTCATTAACTATAAGGCCTCGTTTTCACAAACATTCTTCGCTTCGTCAATAAAAATTCGCTTAATTATTCAAAACCATTCGCTTACTCATTGTCATTAAAAATGGCTAATTATTCAAACCATTTATTTATCATTGCCATTAAAATGGAGTTTACAATTTAAAACCAATGTGCTTGCTTCAATTACGGCGAATCTAAAACCATTTCACATTTCCTAATCTATCATTATTAAAATCTATTAACTTCAAACCACGAAGAATACCAAATAAGAAACAATTTATAATAATAATAATAATACACTAAGATTCAAAACGAAGCCAGGGAACACTCACCTCATTCGCTAAACTCGAAGATACCTAATAACTTTCCCGCCTCGCTTAAATTTCACACACTAATGTAGACATCAAGCTATCAACAAATAACATTTAAATCCATACACTCAAGACACTCTGGCTGTTAAAAATTAAAAATTTTCGTAAAATTACAAGGCCCCAAACGCCATTCACAAGATACTTGGCCAGATTCTGCACTGTTTTGACTTTCATATACCTAAAAACACCCGAAAAATACTTCTCAAAGACTGTCCGACCGGTCCGAATAAAACTCACTTAATCCAAACCCGTCCGAAAACACCTAACCAAATTCGATCAGTCCGAAAATACCTAAAATTTCCTGTGTGCATTCCTAAACTCAAATTAAAATTCCGTGGACCGAATTTATTAGCTCCCAAGCATTCCAAGCTCATTATTATATGCTACCTTTGGAAAATAAATAACACAAAGTAGTAAAAATTTCCTACCTCAGCCTAACTAGTGCCCAAGATTTTCGCTGGTCCACGCGCAGCCTCGTCAGAAGACCCACCTACTGCATCCGGTCACGACCACTGTAACTGCATCCGGCAAAAACTGCACCCGCTTTTCGCATCTTTACCCGAACGCCTACTAAACTCGCTGCAGATCGACGCCGCAGCTCTCGTCAAGGCAGGTAAAGACTTTTCGCGCTTATCCCGACGAACCGACTACAAATTTTCGTGAACTGGCAGTTAAAATTAAAAGATAAAACTAAAAATCCAAAAATCTCTCTGCACGTAGTTCTTTCTGCCGTCCGTCATTTGTTGTTTTAATGTTTTGATTTTATTTTATTTTTTCTTTTATTTTTTCTTTTTTACGTAGTGATCTATACGCCCCTTTTATTCCCCACTTCTACCGTTTTCACCAAACAAATTATTTTTGGTCCTTAAGCCAATTTTATTTATCCTAATCAATATTTCCTTAAGATTTCGCCATTTTTCTAATTTTCTAAAATCCTGCTGCGCTTCTCACTCTAAACTGCCGCTTAAATTCGTAAAATATTCCTGAATTGTTCTAATTAAACGTAAATTTTTTTGTGCGCTACTGGGGAGCATGGAAAATTTAACTTAATCTACAGCCTCGCTTGGCCATCCGAGTATCTGTAGACTCAGATTTCCTCGAATTATTCTTGCACTTATTATTATTAATTTACTATTTAAACTTCCCTTTAATTTTACTTTCACCCTCAACTTTCCTTAATCGCAAATTTGTCCTCAAAGATTTAAATATCGCAAATCCAACTTTCAAACTCTACTACTTACCATCTCTAACTTAATTCACGCCTACATATCCTTTTCAAACGACAATCAGACTGCTTAAGCATTCAAATCTACCCAAAATTTATAATTTCCTAATTTCATCTCCAAAATACTACAATACGACACTCGAGACTTTATTATACACCCCACAAGACGTGATCGTACACTCTCCTGACGGCCAAGGCGCGGCCTCGCAAAGAATCGAAGACCGACCACAATTATGAAATGGCAGACTAATACTCCTCAAAAAAAAAAAAAAAAAAAAAACGGTAGGAGCCAGTAATATATGATAGCATTGATACAAATACGTAATCAAATAATCAAGCGCTAATTTTTTTAATATATAATGACTTTACTCAACCAATAGTACTTTTTAATACACTACCATATAGTATCGTAATTTCGAATTATCAAAAGGAATGATGTAAAGGTACACCATATCACCAAATTAAATCTAATGAAAATAAACCTGCTTTCAACTATATTAGTGCGAAATGTATTTACATCAAATTAATGCAAAGACGTGACTTTCCCCTACGTTAATTTAAATCACTCTTAACGAAATGGTAATTAACGGCACTCCATTTATTTAACACTTAAAAAGATAAATTCATCCTTAATATAACACAAATATTATACTAACGTAAATACAATTATCCTTAACGTATCACAATTATTATACTAATATAATTACGTTTATCCTTGATCAGAATGAAGTATTACACTAACGTAAATGCTAAGCACGACATATATTAATGAAATAACTATGCTATTGTAAGTGCAAACCATGGATTGAGGCAAACCATAATTAAACAATTATAATCAATCATCATGAAATATAAATTGCCATTAAAACATATTATCAAAATTAATAAAAAAATTCCTAGTGCCACTGATCTAACACATGCTTAATACAATAATTAGAAGATACAGATTGCATTTAATTATTTTATACATAAATATGAGTTGGTTCTAATACCAATTGCAGGGAAAAACTTAAAATTTTAGAACTTTGGACAAAAATATTTTTTTCGAATAATCGCAGCGGAAAAAAAGCCCTCGTTTTAGATCATCTCATATATTATGTACCGTGACAATTAATATGCAGAAATCATACCTTTGATATTAAAGATTGATGCTCACACAAGATCTTGCTAGCTTTCTCGTCCGCACAGATCTTTTGGACTATTCTCAAGTTTGATTGCATTGGGTGGGTGGGCACCTTGTGCACTACAAAATTGAGTAATTAACAAGTGAACAACCAAACCGTAAATCCTATTTTGAATAGGATTAGTTATACTTTGAATAATATTATCACTTATTATCCTATTTTCATTTGAATAGAAAATAAATAGGTGACATAAATTTTATCTCTTAGATTATTTCTAATCAAGATAAAATCCTTTATTAAATAAGTTATTGATTTAAAATTTAATTCTAATTAAATTAGAATATCTAAAAATTTAAATATTATTCTAATAAGATTTATTTTTTCTACACACCATATAATTATCTTTGTTCACTTATTAATTTATGCCCAATATGCTAATTAACAAAACATGTAACCGAACAACTAATTATATGAGCTAATTTGGGGATCATACGCACATACAATAGTGGTTACCAATAATTTACCCTATAGTTAACAGTCCCGATAGGTTTGAAAACGGCCCTCCACAGCCCACGCTGCCCAAAGCAAGGTTGCGACCAGACGGCTGACCTGCCCTGCCTTCCATCCCAAAAGTCAAGTGCCCACCACTCTCGCCCAGCGCCTGCATGCTGATAATCGAGAAAGTTCCCATATCCCGCAAATCGATCAATTTCGCCAATATGAAAGCGAATAATCCCCTATAACTTATTATCCCATGAATCTAACTAAATCTTTAATTAAATCTCACAATGAAAAATAAGTGATAATTTCTACCAAACTATTCCTTCAATATCTCTTTCTAAAACTGATAAAGGCAATAAATATCCCGCCCAATGTTAATCCTTTACTTACCTCAAATCTAATAATATACACTATAAATATTGTACACCCTACAAAGTAGCAGACGCTTCATTCGGGATGCTAATTCTAAGACCCAAGATTCTCTTTTCTCGTGAAGAATCGACTTTGGCATCGGAGCGGCCACGCAAAGCCCTCGCCCAACCCCCTTTTCCTGGCTTGGCAGAGAAGTTCTTCATCTGGGCCCAGAGATCAACAAGGCAATTGATCCTACTCTGCTCTGCATAATCCAAGACGTCAGATCCTAACCCACAAACAATCCGGTCCACTCAAGGCCCCTACACGCCCAAATTCTCGGGCCCGCAAAAAGCATCACTGGGCCATGCTGTCTTCAGAGTAATCAGACATAGCCTTATACAAATATAACCGATTTCTCGCCATCGATGGTATCGAATTTTAACACAAGCAAGAGCAACACTTAACTTCCAAGGATGCAGGACCAACCAAGCAACGCAGACAGCCGACCTCCCGGCACGTTAGAAGCAATGCAAGCTAACACGAACGAGGTGGAGGCGCTCCGCCTCACCAACCGACGCCTGATAGAAGAGTTAGAGCAACTTACCAGGCAGATGCAACGCCCACAAGAGTCACGACGAGTTCAGGAAGGTTACAACTTCCTTAAGATGTACACCTACGCCGTGTCCAACAAAATCGAACTGACCTTCAAAGCGTATCCCTACAAGACGATCAAACTCGACGCCCATCTCGCAGATCCCGCCATACACCGTGAAGAGTGCGGTAATATCCAAAGTATAAACTCCACAGCAATGAAGCCGTCACTTAAAAGAAGGCCGAAGCACTCGGAAATTCGCTCAAACGCTTCAAATTCTCAATCAATCAGCATTAAAAACACGCGCATATTTCCAAGAATCGAAAGTCAGATGACAACAAGAAGCGGATCAGTTTAAGGCTCTGCATTAATTTGGCTTAATACCGGTACCACGTCACTTTGACGAGCTCACCTAATTCAAGACAAAAGCACGCCGCCCAGGAGTCGACCAAAGGCCAGCACGCCCACTCCGGCCTTAGCGCCCTGAGCCACGGCCGCCCTCACTTTGGACGAGCCCACCCACCCGCACAGCCACGACGTCCCTCAGAGCCGACCACCCAAGGCCAAGATCGCGCACTTCTACTATAGCCGCCCCGGAGAGCCAGCCGCCCACTTGGACGAGCTCACCTACTCCACAAAACCGTGTCGCCTCGAGTCCGACCAGCAGGCTGGCCACGCCACTCGGCCCCAGCGCCCGGAGCCACGCCGCTCTCACTTCGACGAGCCACCTACCTCCCAGACAGTCTCACGTCTCGGCCCACCACCAAGCCACACGCCACTCTGGCCACGCCCGGAGCCATCGCCCACTCTGACGAGCCCACCCACCCACAGCCACGCCGCCCCGGAGTCACCGGGCCGGGGCCACACGCCACCGCAAACACCACTCTACCAACTCCGCCCACCCTGGCCACAACGGCCACCACTACAACGCCCACCCTACCACGCCACCCTACCAACCGCCACTTCTGGCCAACGCCCACTCGCCACCGCCACTCCTGGCCACCAACGCCTACACCGGCCCAATCGCCACTGCCCACTCCTACTACAACGCCCACTCCTGGCCACCAGCCACTCTACCAACCGCCCACCGCCACAACGCCCCACCTCCTACCAACCGCCACTCCTGGCCAGCAACGCCACTCCACCGACCGCCACTCCACCTCACCGCCACTCCCACATCGCCACCGGCCCAATCGCCACTGCAACCACCCGCCACCCGGCTCAACCGCCACTTTACTACATCGCCACCGGCCCACCGCCATCTGGCCAGCCACTCTGGGCCACATCGCCACTGGGCCCTCACCGCCACTGGGCCATAGCCACTTTACTGAACGCCACTAAGGCCACCACACATGGAGCCAAGTAATTCAGCAGCTACGCAGGCCCATCCTCAACCCGCATTTCGACGTAGCCCCTACTATTTACATTTGATGAGCCCTTCACCGACTTCAAACAGACGGGCTCCTCTTACTATTTACATCGACGAGCCCTTCTCGCTACACTTCAAATGCATTCGGCTCCCTCTACTATTTAAATCGGGACGAGCCCTCCACTGAACTTCAAACGGATGGGCTCCCTCCTACTATTTACATTGACGAGCCCTTCACGCACCTGCACGCATCGGCTCATTCTACAACCATACCGACAAGGCTCCTCCTCAACTCCGGCGGACGAGCCTCCCTACTATTCACAATGACGAGCCCTTCGCCGCACCTACGCACGGGCTCCTTCACAATTCATTAACGAGGCTCATCCAACAACCTGCAGTGGGACAGCCCTACTATTCACAATGACGAGCCCCTTCGCCGCACTCCGCATTGCATGGGCTCCTTCTTACAATTCAGAGACGACGAGGCTCATCCAACAACCCATGGAGGAGCCCTTACTATTCACAGCTGATTTGAGCCCTTCACGCACCCAGATGCACGGGCTCCTTCTTATAATTCATATTGACGAGGCCCATCCAACAACCTCGCATGGACGAGCCCTAATATTCACATAAAGGACGCAGCCCTTCGGCCGCACCTGCATGCACGGTACCCTTCCACAATTCATATCGACCGGCTCATCCTCAACCTCTAATGGACGAGCCCCTACTATTTAAAATTGACGAGCCCTCCACCTAACTTCAAACCGATGGGCCCCTCCTACTTATTTATATCGACGAGCCCCCTTCACGCACCTGCATGCACGGCCCTTCTTTACAATTCATATTGACGAGGCTCATCCCTCAACTCAGATGGACGAGCTCTTCCCAACAGCTCTACTTGATGAGCTCCTATTATTTACATGGAAGAGCTCTTACAACAGTCTTCCTGACGAGCTCTTCCCATCACTCAACATGGACGAGCTCCTCCTCAATTGTTCATTCTGACGAGCTCATCCCATCACTCAACACACTTGTACTCTACTTTACACTATCTCGACACTCTCATCCCATCACTCAAAGACGACGAGCTCTACTTTACACCCGCCTCATGAGCTCATCCCATCACTCATCATGGACGAGCTCTACTTTACTTTATTCATCTCGACGAGCCTATCCCTTCACTCACGGACGAGCCTCATCAGACACTACTCATCCTAACGAGCCTTCCCATCACTCAACTCTCGACGAGCTTCTCGGTCAATTATCTACACCCCGACGAGCCTTCCCATCACTCCGTCACGGACGAGCCCTCCTCAATTATTCCACCCGACCAGCTCATCCCATCACTCAACACGGACGCAGCCCCACTTTACTCACTCATTCCGACGAGCCCATCCCAACACCTCGGGCACGACGAAGCCTCTACTCTTGCACTCACAACGCTCGACAGCTCATCCCATCACTCAAAGATGGTCGAAATTTACTTTACTATTCATTCCGACGAGCCCCATCCCTTCACTCAACATGGACGAGCCTCTATCAGACCATTTCATCCCGACGAGCCTTCCCATCACACAATGGACAGAAGCCCGCTCAATTATTCATTCCAATTACTCTTCCCATCACCAATACGACGGGTACCTCCCGTCAATTATTCATTCTGACGAGCTCTTCCCATCATTCAACATAGACGAGCTCCTCCTCAATTATTCATTATGACAGCCTTTCCTATCACTCAATACGGCGAGCTCTTTATTCGTGGCGATCTAATTCTTATTCGCCATCCTCACATCGACGAAGCTCACTAACCGTTTCACTCGAACGCTCTTCCCATCGATACTCACTGACGAGCCCCACTCAACTGCTCTCATTCCTCGACGAGCCTTCCCATCGATCTACTGCGGGACGAGCCCACTAACCGCTCACTCCGACGAGCTCTTCCCATCGTGGGCCACTGACGAGCCCCACTAACCGCTCACCTCGACGAGCCTCTTCCCATCACTCACTTGACGAGCCTCTACTCAATTGTTCACTCCGACGAGCCTCTTCCCATCGCCACTGACGGTACTTCACTAACCGCTTCACTTAACGTACTCTTCCCATCAGCCCACTGGACGAGCTCTATTCACTGACGGTTCAGACTGGCACTCACGACTCCCGACGGATTTGATTTGATCGATCGACTCACCCGACGAGCCTCCCACTGTGATTCACTCGGACGGTACCCCACTCAACTCCGGCTCACTCCGACGAGCCTTCCCAGATCGCCATCGACGAGCCCCACTAACCCGTTCACCCGACGAGCCTTCCTTCCCATCGCTCACTCAATGCCTCCTACAATTGTTCACTATGACGAGCTCTTCCCATCGCCTTACTCAACGAGCCTCACTCAACTCCGTTTCAATTCCGACGAGCTCTTCCCATCGATTCACTGACGAGCTCCACTAACCGCTCACTCCCGACAGCTTCCTTCGATCAGCTTACTCTGGACAGCCTACTCAACCTGCTCACCCGACGAGCTCTTCCCATCACCACTGAACGAGCTCTACTCAATTGTTCACTATGACGAGCTCTTCCCATCAGTTTACTTGAACGAGCTCTACTCACCAAGCTCACCCGGTTCAGCCTTCCCATCGCCCACTCGACGAGCCTCTACCTCAATTGTTCACTCCGACGAAATTTTTCCATCGGGCTCACTCTGACGAGCTCTTACTCAACCGTCACTCGACGGCCTCTTCCCCGGGCCTCACACGGACGAATCCGCCAACCATTCACATTAACGAGCTCTACCATCTATACCCGCCATGCACCAAAACATCGCTTGACTCAAGTAAGTCTGTACCACCCGAGTCCGACATAGGCTCACATCGACGTAGTTCAACCACTCTACACAGTCATGCAAATCTAGGAGCCGGGCCTCAAATGAAAATCATACGATTTGGGGACAGCGAATGCATTGACGAGCTCCACCTTAACAGCTATACCTAGGAACCGCCCTCTCGCCCGCGGAAAATCGACGACGGGGACTAAAGCACTGCATCACAGCCCACCTAACAGGTCACGCCCACCTGAGTCGATCAACTCAGCCGGATCGCACCAAGCGCCCTCAAATAAAGAGCCTAAAGAAGACGATATGACGACCTAACTACTCAACAAAGACGCAGCTAAAGAGAGTCGGGTCACCTTAGGCATTCAGCTCCAGGAGCTCCAAGAACTCGGGGCCTCAAACAAAAGATGCAACATGAACAAGAGCTTCGCCTTGTGGGCGCGCAATGTTCTGCGAGCTAATAACTCAATTCAAGAAAGATAAACAACTCTCGAGTGCAGAATTTCAGAGCCCAATAACTCGCTTAGAGCATAACCGCCAGAAAGGTCTTGAGCCCCGAGCCTAAGAGAGCTCGGGACATGTGCCATAACGCCACGCCAGAGCCACGAGCACCCACGTGGATATCACGATCCGAGAAACAATAATACAAACGCCGCCCACGCACACCATTGGCCGCACGGCAATCTGATGTGGTTTGAAACCGCCTCGTGCCCACCGCTGCCCCAGCAAGCCGCTCGCCGCACCCGACGGCACCTGCCCCTACCTTCCGTACCCCAGCCGCCCAGCCCACTCGCCCAAAGGCCTAAGCATGGATAATTGAGAAAGCCCATATCCCCGTAAATCGACAATTTCGCCACGCGAGTTTCTAATAACCTCTATAACTTATTATCCCGTGAATCTAACTAAATCTTTAATTAAATCTCATCACGAAAATGCGATAATTCTCAATAAACTATTCCTTCAATATCTCTTTCTAGAAAACTGACAGCGAATAAATATCCCAGTCATTCAATGGAAGAATCCTTACTACCTCAAATTGGGAATAATATACACTATAAATACAAGGGCCACCCCACATAAAGGCAGATGCCATTCAGATGCTAATTCTAAAGAATCTAAAGATTCTCTTTCTCTCGCGTAAGACCGACTCAAGATCGGAGCGGCTACAGTAAAGCCCTCGCCAACCCCCTTTTTTTCTTTCTCGGTTTTGCAGGTTTCATCTGGCTCAGATATCAACAAATAGCCGATCCTACTCAACCAGACAATCTAAGACGCCTCAGATCCCAATCCCATAAATAATCCGGCCCAGCTCTCACGGCCTTTACATCGCCCAAATTCTTGGGCCTTCCGGCTGGAAACATCATCGTGTCCAATTATTATTCCAAATCTATTACACCAAAAGATTGAAACTCCATAATGTATGCTATCATGACTGATGTAAATTCGACCCATGCCACATTGATTTCTTTATTTATCAACTTTGTATTAATATTGATAATTAAATTGATATCTCAATTGTCCAATCAATTTACATCTTGTACCTTGACACTTAGTGATTTTCTCTAATGATCATATTTCAATAACCTCATTATAAAAATTAATTTATAATTATTGTTGAGTCACTTTACTAAAGAATTTAAATGATCAAATGCTGAAATGTGTCAGAGATATTTCTAGTTCAAATTTATATTTTTAATTCATAATTATTACTATCTATAAATACATTCACCAAGTTACCGAGAATATTAACTTTTTAATTAAATCTCACCGATTAGTAACTCAAATGAATTCAATATTTATAAATATGAAATTGTAATTAACGAAGATTGAGACAAAGTTAAATCAACGCCTATGAGATTCAATAGCTACAATTGTTTAAAATTAATTAAATCTCACTTTCGATCCTCCTCTATATAAAACAAACATCAAGAAATTCATACGATTAAACAAATCATTCAACTAAGCATTACAAGCCTAAAAGTAGATAAAGTGCTCAATTTTATTTATCAACCGTGAATATCATTATTTAATCAAAATATAACTTGTTTTTATGTCTTTTGTGATTATCTGTAAACATCACATGAATACATATAATCTGATTACAAGGACATTTGATTAAAATTCGTAAGAAACTAGATATGAGATGAAATGCCTCAAATAACTTACTATCATAAAAAAAAAAAAAAAAAAAGTTAATAAACACAAAATATGATTTGAGCATATAATCCCACTTATTATTATTATTCATATTATTATTATTATTTATTAATATTAATATTATTATTATTATTATTGTTATTATTATTATTATTATTGTGTGTGTGTGTGTGTTATTATTAATATTAATATTGATAGGGTTTGAAAAATGGGCTCCATGAGGCCCACTGTAAAGAAGCCAAAGAAAGGCGTCTTGGTGAAGCATGGGCCCACGATCTTGGTAAAAACAAGGCGAGTCATTTGTGTAGATCGTGGGTAATTGGAGTAGCGTCACTAATCAGGACTAAATCTACTTGATAAAGGGAAGTAGGATAATCTCGTATAACGTCTTATCTTGTAAATCCAACTAAATCTCCAGCTAAATCTCATCAGCAAGGAAAATAAGATAATTCACAGCAAACAATTTATCCTGCAGATCAAACCGGATCTCACCAATAAGGAAGAAGGATAATTCTCAATAAACTACTCCGTCAATATCCCTTAATGCATCAGATATCGATAAAGGCTGGAAAATATCTGTCAAATGGAAATATACAACTTATTTCTTCTTACTCCGATTAGAATAACGTATCTTATAAATACGAGGTCACCATCGGTCAAGGTACACAAAAACATTTGCCCTATAAGCAATCTATCTTTTCTCTCAAGGAGGAGGCCGAGCTTGGGAGGCATCGAGATGGCCCGCGAGGCGGCCCTCGTCGACCCTTCTTCTTTCTTGTTTTACCAAGGGAAACAACAACATAGCACACAAACGATCTAACGGCGATCCTGGTCAGCCCAGCGACCCCATCAACCCATTAACGGTTGAAAAAGGCATCATCAAATATTTTATTTTTATTATTATTATTATTATTATTATTATTATCACTTTATTATTATTATTAAAATTAAATATAAACATATTCATCAATAACAATTAATAATTTAGCAAACATAACACATAAATCAGTACTAATATTTTAAATAGCAATGATAATATAAAATGTCTTAAATTATATAAAATAGCCATATATAATTTTCCTATTTATAATAATTTTATTTATAATATTCATATTGTTCATATTATGATCTTTTATATATATATATATATATATATATATATATATTTTTTTTTTTTTTTTTTTGCACTCAGAATTTTATAAAACTAAATTCTTAAGAAATATATATAAATGATTATCCACATGGGTTTTGAAAAGATTTTTAAAAATAAAATAAATATAAATATTTAATATTTTCCAAATTTATTTAATAAAGATTGATAATAATCCAATTAAGTATTTGAATTTAAAATGATTTTTTAATAACAAAACGATAGGTTTTTTCGAAAGAACAAAACGTGATTTTTTTTTAAACAAACCGATATTTTAAAAAATAAAAAATAAATTAATATCGAATTACTATAATACATAATATTTTATTAATTTAAGATCAAAATCATAATATTATCATTAATTAATAAATTACATAAGAAAAAACTTTAATTGAATTTTGAATTTGAAATTCCAATTAATAATTTTTTAAATTTATTTTCAAAGTATAAACTTATTTTAGAACAAAAAATTTTTGAAATCAAATCACAAATATTAAGATAAAAACAGGCAAATTACAAAAGAGAAAGTAAAATTAAGAATAAACAAATCTAATAAAAAAAATATAAAATAATGAATAATATTAAATCATAAAATTTAATTTATTTAAGAAATAGAAAATGGAGGATGATTTATAAGAAAAAAAAAAAACTCAACAGTAGAAGGCTGGATGGCAATTGGGGGAGAGGGGGATGAGGTTTGTGAAGAAATGAGAACATTTTTGTCTTATCAAAATATATGTACTAGGCTTTAATTTTGGTGGTTTGATGGATTCTTTATGAAATAGAGTCCCATCCGTAAAACCCATGAAAAATTTTAATTTAAAATTTCAAAAAACCATGATAATTTGCCGGAATAATTTCGGAGGAAAAGTTTGGATTTTCTGCAGATCTGGATGTGAAATGGATTTTCTGCCAGATTTGGAAATAAATCTCGCAATCTTACTTGCCTCCCGATCGAATTTCGTTAAATCAGCTGTCCAGTAGCGTTTTAATGGAAATCAGGGGACAGGTGTCCGATTGGCAAGGCACTGGCCTGTCATGTGGCAGGCTGCATAGAAGCTTGATTGCTGGTAGGCTGCAGAGGCAACCTTGTTGTAGTTCTTAACACCCTAGAAAGAGAGGGAGGCAGGTGGGATAGGGGAGGAAATGGGAGATAAGAAGAGGGGGGGAAAGCCAAAAATAGAGGAGAGGTGAGGGAGAAGGTGGGTGGAAATAAAAAAGAAGGCCAAGGAGAGAGAGTAGGAAAGCCAAGAGGAAACCAGAAAAAGAAAATAAATGAAAGAAGAGAAAAAGGGGAGAAGGAACCTGTTTATGACAGGAAAAACTACACAAAAAGGTAGAGTTTCTCCTACTCACAGTTATTCTCGTCTAGGGTCATTCAATGGTCAGAGTTCAGTCTTAACAGTAGGGCTAGTTCATGACGGATTATTACTTTACCTTATTATATGGATGGAATGTGATTGGGTTCTGGGTGGTTTTCTGGTTCCAAAATTTCAGTTCTAGAACTAAAAGTACTTATTGTTGTATATTGTATATGCTTTTTTCTTTTCTGGGTTGGATTTGCATGTTGATTGTTTGATTGAATAACATGCATGTTGTGTGAAAATAATGTTGATATATGCATGCGTAATATATTAACATGACCCTAGGATTTGGGGTGTCACGCCATCTAACCATAAATCATAACCGTCCTTTTTCTAATTTGGAAAATTGATAGAGTAACTAAAAAAAATCAGAATTCTTAACTGGTTCCTTCTAGGTATCATCGTCTTTCAATAATTACTTAGTAGACAGTACTGTCATAAATTAGACTGTTAAATTCCATTCTTTATTGAGACAATTCACTATGATAGACACCACTTATCTCTGATGGACACATTTGAAATTGTAGTGGACCATACGATTTATGATGGTATAATAATCGAGGAATCACACAGAATTGATGACATTTTCATAAGTATATAATCCATTATATACATGCAACCATTTCTAAGTCTATAGTGGCTATTTTGATTTGGAGTTGCATTAGATAGATCTAGAAGACAACTTTCTTGAATGGAGACTTAGTTAAGGATTTTTACGTCTCAACTGTGGCTTTGAGGAAGTTAATGGGAACGCATATGGTTTGTAAACCTCATAAATTCATTTATATTTAAGCGAGCTTCTTGGCGTGGTATCCTGGATTTGATGAATTTGTCACTACCCGATGGTTTTAATGAACATCAATGCATGTTCTTGGTTTTATATGTTGATGATATTTTGCCTGTGACCAGTAATCTTGACTGTTGTTGAGAATAAGCAATTATTGTTTAGCCATGTGTTGATATGAAGGATCTTGCCATTGGGCATACAGATACTTAGTGATAAACCTAGTGGCATTACGAGATTGTCTCAACAGACGTATATTGAGCGCGTGCGAAGGTTCAATATGAAATCATGTTAACCACAGTAAGGCTGATTGTAAAGGGTTGGCGATTTTCCGAAGGTCGATGTCTTTGGGATATATTGAGAGATATCAAATGAAAGAAGTCCTTATTCTTGATTTGTGGGGCTGATGTATGCTCAAGTATGCTGCGCCACAATGTGCTTTTGTTGTCGGCGTGTTAGGTAGGTACTTGAGTGATCCTGGTCAAAGCCACTGGAAAGCGGCTAAGAAAGTTTTGAGGTATCTTCAGGGTATCAAGGATCTCATGTTGACATATCGACATACTAACACTCTTGAGGTGGTTGGTTTTAGTGATTCCGATTATATTCCGATTATGCAAGCTGCGTGGATGATAAAATTCCCTTACGGTTATATCTTTATGATGGTGAAGAGGAGTTGTTTCGATGGAAAAGTATAAATCAGGACACTGACTTCTTCTTATGGAGGCAAAGTATATGGTGTGTTATGAGACTACTTGTCATGCGATATAGTTTGGGAGCTTCATTTCGGCTTTGGAGTTGTTCCTCCATTTCTAGATTGCTCAAAATTGTTAAGTGATGATCGTTCTACGAGTTGTATCTTTATTTAGGAATACTAGGGCACTTCTCGCTCGAGCACATTGATGTGAAGTTTCTTTTTGTTAAAGTGAGGATTACGAGTCCTCATTTAGTTGAGCACATGCCTCGACTAGCTGGTGGTAGACTCACTAGCAAGGCTTGCTTATTTGTGTGTTTCGAAGCAGCGTCGTATAAGTTGTTAGAACTAGATTCTTTGTTTTTAATTGGGGAGTTTGCCTTTCCATGTATTTTGTAAGGAAAACTCATGTTTTTTCATTATTACATGCACATTTTGACGTTTGTCATTGTCTTATGATTTTGTGTCATTTTGATAAGATGAATGACAGAATGATGTTTTCTCTTTCCATTGAATCAATACTCTTGTCATTGTGATGCTTCTAGATTAGTAGCGCCTAATTATGTACAATTTATGAATCCTCTCAGTGTATTAATTGTACATGATTTGTTATGGCTATGTAAGTCTTTTGTGGAAGCATTTGAGCTATGATTTTGATTAGTAGCGTCTGATTATGTACAATTTATATATCCTCTCAATATATTAATTATATATGGTTGGTTATGACTATGTACTATTGAGAAATCATTTGAGTTATGATTATGCTATCAAAGTGGGAGAATGTTAGATTTTAATTGTGGACTAAGCATAATCATATTACAATTTTAATTGTGTAATTGTGCATATTAAATTATAAAATTCATTTATGGGATGGTTTTTAATATTAATTAGCTATGGACCTATGATTCTATATTTTCTCTTGCTTTGATATGCCCATTGACCAAAGCAATTGTTTCCTTGTGCTCTATATATAAGAAAATAGAGTCTTAGAATTCCACCATGAGGAGGTTTAGTAAGAACTCTGCTTTTGAGGGGAAAGAAAATAACTATCTTGACCTACTTCTTTGATCTCATGCACTATAGATTTTTTGGAGATAAATAGAGTCGATAATTCTACCAGAACCATACAGTGTGTTTTTCTACCCAATATGAATTGATATCTTTATTATTTCAATAAAATTATTATTTTATAATATATTTATTGGGTCTTTTGATTATTGATCAATTGTTTTTGGGATCAATAAATACTCTTGATTTTATAAAATATTCTAGCAGTTTTCATATGTGCATTGATTCCCTTTAAACCATTTAAATTGAGGCCATGTTTGCTTCCTAGAAAGTTTGGGAGAAAAAGTAGAAAAAAAAAATGAAAATGAAAATGAATCCAATATATTATGTTCATTTGCTACTTAAAACTCAAATTTTAAAAGCTTCTTTCATGAACATAAAAATTAAATAATTTAAAAATATAAATTTTAAGTAATTTTATTTTATATTTGATTTTCTTAAATTTTTTTATAACGAGCCCAGAATGATTTATAGAGAAGAAATGGGAAAATAAATTTTCATGCACTCGTATAGAATCTGATTTTATAAATAGTTATTCCCACCCACTTACCCAGGGGAAGGCGGTTTTGGATTATGCCTTTTTGTGGAATACTACATCGGACTATACTTGTATGACCTTTTAATATATATTATATACATATATATATATATATATATATATATATATATATATATATATATATATATATAATATATATAACGATTCACCATTGCAAACAACTCCCATGGATTATGAATCTTCGATTCCACGAAATTTGGGGAGGATAATTGTTCGAGCGGATTTTAAACGATACACATTATGGATGAAGATAAAATTGAAACTGAAATAGAAGCCAGAACATCGCTCGATAAATGGCCACTATGCGTAGATGCGGTTGAGTGCTTTACTTAGGAGGGAAGAGTGCGCGTCATTTTTCGTGCCGCAGTATTTTAAATCGGCCGATCAGTGTTCCGTCAGAGCCAGATAACTTTGTGAGGAGACCGTGATTGAATTAACCCAGAAGAATTGCTCTAGTGTCAGCAACTTGGATGGATGACCTTGGCCAGATTAACATATAGAAAGCAGAACCTTGATATATGTGAGGGCGCCTGTCGATGTCTAAGTCAGTTGATAAGTCTTGATGAGCGTCAGACCAACCAATAAGTTCAGGAGTTCTTTAGAACCAAGAAATTGAAACTCGATTTTATTAATCAAAGCGAAACTTAAAGATAACTAGGAATAACGGGCTGTAAATAGGGTCAAAAATACGAAGAATAGAAACTAAAATTCGGCTACAAGGAAAGTAAGATATTTGGCCAAAAAAACTAGAAAGGAAACTTAATAATTTTTAGGATAAGACTTGGTAATAAAAATCAGTGGCAAATCAGAAACAAATCAGCTCCAAAATAGCAGCAAATCAACACCAAATCAAGAACAAATCATCTCGAAAATAACGCGACAAATCATGAGCAATCATCACGAATTAGTAGCAAATCAACACCAAATCTGGAGCAATTTTTTTTTTAAAAAGAAATAGCAACTCGTATTTGACTAGTAAAACACACTTTCTAAATTAAATAAAGCAACTTTTACTTTGACTTGGAGAATAAATCTTTCAAATAAAAACAACTCGAATCAAAATAGTACTAAACTCAAAACTCTTGGAAATAGAAATATATTAGAGTGTTACAGATTTCACGACCTTTCGAATATGAATTTTCCATAATTAGATTGAATTCTCAATATTTGTTCATGGAAGTTATCTATGATCTGTGTGCTTTGATTCTCATCATTCGTATCAACACATACATAGTAGGGAACCAAAGAAAGCAGCGAAAGGGCATTAGGCTTGAATAGATAATTGGCGGAGGGGGTGACAACAATGATAATGATAAGCGAGCCAAAAGCAGGTGCGAATCTTGCATCATAATTTTACCTAAGCGGCGGTGCCCTTGGGAATGTTTCGTAAGCAGCTTTGTTTCGGGAGTTGGATGATTAGACTCGTAGTTATACAACTCATTTACCTTAAGGTCAACTCATTAGGTCGAAGCTCATCTAATTTGATCTAACTCATCTACATTAGGTTCAAAGCCCATTAGGTTCAACCAATTTACTTTAGGTTCAATCACATTAGTTGCCCCGACCATCACCACTTAGGACACACACCTTGAATAAAATCTCAAATGCAACATGATGGATTGAACTCATATCCTTCTCATTGTGAGTACACACCTTAAACCACTAGTCTCACAGCTCTTTTGTGTCAAACTTTTGCCAAATTTTAAAAATAATATTTCCACATTCTCCAATTTCCTTCAATTTTAATTTTTCTTAATACTAATTTTCAAAATAAATATTATTATTATTGTTTTAACTTTCAATTCTATTATTTCGCTTAGATAAAACAATACTTTCTTTATTTCCAAAATATTTTTAAGTCATTTTCTTTAACTTCAATTTTTCAAAAATCATTTTCCTTAATTTTTACAAAAGTCATTTTTCTTAATTTCAAAATTTCCAAAATCATTTTCTTTAATTTATAAAAAACAATCAAATCAAAAATATTTTTCTTTAATCTTCAAAAGGCCAAAAAATCATCTTCTTTAATTAATAAAAATAAAAATATATTTCTGTAATTTCAAAAATTCAAATTTTATTTTATTTTTATATATTTCAAAAATTATTTAGAATTCAAAATTTCAAACTTCGCTTTCTTTAAGTTCAAGTCAAATTTATTTTCAAAATTATATTTTCAACATGATTTTAAAAATTTAAAAAACACTCGCTTACTCTATAATTTCAATAAAATGGAATCATGTGAATCGACCTAAATAGATGGGCCTTTGGTGGGGCTTAACATCTCATGTTTGCTTTAGCATATAATTAATCACTCCGATTCCATAACGTGATTTCTAATCTATATTTGTTATTGTACTAATATTGACTTTTATTGATAGCATTTTCCATTTGCCCAAGGTAGACATTTTTTCCCATTTGACTATGGTTATTTACAATGTTTTAAACTTGACGGCTGACTCAACCTGGTGCCACTCGGCTCACTGGGTTTCAATCGGCCTGTGACCGCAAGGGTCTTAATCCCGCGCACGAACCAAGACGTAATAAATATATTATTTATATTTTAAAAATATATAAATTAATAATATTTAAGATATTATTTTATTATTTTTTATATAAATAAAGTATTTTTAAAAATATGTATAATGTTTAAATATGAAAACATATTAAAAATGGAATAAACTTATTTATATAAATATATAATTTTTGTTAATATCTAAATTAATCACCATGACAAAGTGAAAGGGTGAATGCTCTTCAGAACTTTTCCTTTCCAATGCCTCGAATCTATAAACCTACTGTATTTAATTGATTTTTTTTTTAGTTACAAGCCTTCTAACCTTACAAGCTTTCTAATTCTAAGTAAAACGACATCAAGCTGATGTAAAAACATTAAAACGACATCGCGACCTTAAAAAATGAAAAAAAAAAAAAAAGTAGAATCGGCCGGCTCGACCGGCTTGCTCACTAAAACGCCAGAACCGACTGATTTGTGCACGGCCGACGGCCCGACTGGGCAAACCGGCCACCCCGCTTTTAAACATCAAGTTATTTATTTATTTATTACAAGTTTGATGTAATCATGTACTATTATTGTTGTTTATTTCTTAATACTCACTGTTTGATTAGTCAATTACTTATAATTTTCTTAATTTAATTATTGTGAGGCTTAATTTGTGTGGGTTGGGAGGTGCTAGAGTTTCCCACCGTATTCTTCCCAATAGGTAACCTAACCCCGAACTTAAACTCTATTTTCACAAACTTGTTTTTCCTATTATGAGCCATATTTATGTGGTTTTATTTCTTATTTTATCTTCTCTTTAAAAATAAAATAAGTAGCTTATCATATATATATATATATATATATAGTATATATATATATATATATATATAATATATATATAGTATATATATATATATATATATATATATATATATATAGTCACATTAAACCATTTAAATTAAGGTCATTTTTGCTTCCTAGAAAGTTTGGGACTAAAAGTAGAAAAAATGAAAATAAAATAAAAAAATAAAAATGAATCCAATATATTATGTTCATTTCTACTTAAAAACCACTTTTTGTAAAAACAATTTCTGAACATAAAGATTAAATAATTTAAAATATGTAAATTTTTAAGTAATTTTATTTATATTTGATTTTCTTGAATTTTTTTTATAACAAAATCAAACATAAGAAAATCATTTTTCTTATTATTATTTTTAATTTCTTAAGAATTTTCCCAAACCAAAAAACCCTTGTGTTAGAGAAATTTGAAAGAAAAATGAAAGGAAAATGGGAAATATAGAGAAAATAAAAGTGGAAGAAAAAAAGAAAGAAACTAAAAATAAAGTTAAACTTTTAATCTATTGTTTCATTTGTTAATTCAAACTCTAGTTTTATTTATTTTATCTCTCATCAATATCTAGAATAGATAATTTGGGTATATGAAAATTTCTAACTAATTTTAATTTTATTTCATTTTTAAACATTTTTTTATTAGACAATTAAATATAAGAAAATAATTCTTTTGGTATTTTTTGTTTCCTCAGTACTTGCAGTAACCAAACACGTTCTTAAAGTCTTTGGAAAAATCTATCATGTAATTAGACTTCATTGGTCAACCAATTTCATTATAGTCAGAACTGGTAAATGATTCACGACAAACATATGACATCACTAGGCATTGCGTTTGATGACTGAACTAAGAAAAGTAATAAATATTTGCTTTTCTTTTTAATTAATTAATAAGTAAGTGGTTGAACTCAACGCTTACTCTACCAAAATAAAACAGAGTTAAATATTCTGATTTTTTTTCTTATTCAACCTTGAAAACAAATTCCACCTTTAATTGACACACTAAATGATTATGCTTTAAAAGATATTCAAAATAAATAACAAAACCTTGTAGCTGTTGGAAGGAGCAGTAAGCGTGGATAATAATAGAAAGAAAATTATTTTATTATATACCATCACTCTATTATTTTAAATATTACAATTCCTATATTTATAACAACTCAAACTAAAAATCAAACTCAAATCAAATTAAACTGCCTACCAAAATAAACTTTTCAAAACATGAACACATAATATTAAATATTCAAAATAGAAACTAAATATAAGAATTAAAATAAATATTCGTTTCAACATCTTGAAACTAATATAATTTCAAATAGTTTCAACAAAGCTTATCTGGTGATGGGTACAACAGTGGACGTGAACAGTGCTGCTGAATTTAATGATTCTGTGTGGCATTAGGGAGAAGCTTGAAACATGGGTTCGATTTCTCTCTGCACGGTCGCCTAAGGATGTTTCGGCAGAAAGAGAGAGGAGCATCATTATACACTCACATATGCAGAGCCTACTTTACTTTATAGGGGTCCTAGGTTAATTTTTTTCAATTCTATTATAAATATATATATATATATATATATAAAAGTTAAAATAAAATTTTTATTGAATAAATATATTCAACATTATACAAAAATTCATCAGAATTTATCTACAAGTATTTTTAGATAAAAACTTCAATAATTAAACTATTAAAATCTAATTTGTTCTAGCATATAGCTTTTCAATGTATTATATACCAATCCATTCAATCTTTCTTTGGTGACATTGTTGATCGTATGTATTTATTTGGATTAACTTCAACTTTGAGAAACTTTTCTTAGCCAAGAATCAGAATCGTAACTCCAGATAGTCAATAGTATTTATAAGCAATCCATACATTTGGAAAACAAGAATATATCATTTTCAAATAGTCTAAATACTTCAATTGCTCTTTGGCCCTCCTCTTTCGTGAACACTTTCACAATTTTTAGCCTTAAAATAACTCTCATCCCCATCAATACGTGAGTTCATGTTATGTCTTTAAAAATTTTCTGCTTTATCACAACAAGACTAAACAATCATCATCCGCAATATGTAACTTGTGTAAATCAACAAAAATCCAAAAATATCTTCATATTTTTGAAATTGTTCAAATCTACTATTGAGTGAAGAAATACCACTCAACTATATATATGCTAAATAATCAACTCTATAAGATTCTTCACCCTAATGTGTATCTTTACTAACATTTTCAACAACCTGCTTCTTTCTCAGAATAAGCCACGCCTTTTCTCACAAAATTAGGCTCAGAATTTCTATCCAGCAAAGAATTTCTTTAGCAATAATCTTATCGTATCTAAACTGTTTCTATAGGTCCTCAAAGAAAGAAATAAGTATTTCAAATGACTATTAATAGTACATCAATAACTATGTTTTTACTTGCAACATTTTGCTCACTCTCTATTAATGGCGTATAAAATATTGTACCAACAACTATGCCAAATAAGACCAAAAATCCATGATATATCCGATAATAAACTTTTTAGCATCCCCGAATGTCTTAGATCATCACTTGTTTCCACCAAGTGAGTTAGCAAATCACTCTCTGAAATTAAATCTTATTGCCTTAACACATTCAAACTCGACTTTCCCAACGTGTCCCGTGATACGGCCATGGGTCACACCTTTACATTATCTTGCAAAATTTCATCGCTTTGTAGAAGATGAAACAAATATATATATGCATTTGTACAATCTCCAAAAAGATTATCTTTGCACAAGAATTTGCCATATCACAAAGTGCAGATTAAGACTATGGATAACTACATGGTGTGTAGAAAGCTCTCTGGATTTACTTCTACTACTTCTGTGACACCTTATGCTTCCTTTCATATTCGAACTCGTTATCATAACCTTGACCTCTAAATCACCAAGATCGTCTAAGTGTTCTTAAAGCATTTATTAATTCATCAAATAATCCTTTGTCCCGAGGTATCCTCCACTTTCAAATCCAAAAGAACCTTTCTACCTTAACTGGACTTGCAGAGACATCCACACATCGTATTGTGAGAGACATTTGTTCTTCATGACTTATAGCTGGTGTACAATCAAGTATAACTGAAAAATATTTTGCTTCTCTAACTTTTTTAATAATCCCAGACTTTATTTCACCGCAAAGATAAGTATAAATTCATTTTGACTTTATGACTAAGATAATGATACCTAGAATTTTTCTTCCTCGAATTCACGGAGGTGTTATTTCATTATCGATCAAACTCCACAATCATTTCACTATACCCAAGAAATTTCCATTATTTTCATAAATTTTCTTAAGACTCGCGAAATGCCAAAATTGGTTCTTGCAAAGAAGCTAACAAATGTAAACCATTCTCACAAAAACTTGTCTGCTAATGTTCTATCTTGTTTGATTTGATCCTCAGAATGCTTTACCACTGCCAAATTCTTTGTAATCTCCTTTCTGGGCTCAACTCATCTTCCTCATGTTTCTCAGATGCGTCATTGGGCTTAAGGACTTTCGAGTTTATAACTCGATATTTTTCCAAATCATTAGTTCCTTCATTAGTTAGACTGAAAAGTATTTTCCTCGCTAAATAACTTACAACAAAAAGAAAATACTTTATCCAATGAAATTTATAAACTAACCATTTTCTGATAGTCTTCACCATTCGATAAATAATTGCCAGAATGCAGAAGAGAACGCTTGGCTTCAGCTTCCTTAGAAAATTATCCAATTTTTACTTTAGAAGCACTCTATTTTCACCAACATGTCTATTAAATTTTGACTCAATAATTTTCCAATTTCCTGGATCTCAGAATGTCTGAAAGGCAAAGGAACAACATGTGTATCTAAATCATCTCAAGTTCATTCCATATTTTCTTCCTCCAAATTATCACGCGGCTTCATTCCTATTTTCCACATTCTTCAAAATTTCTTGTTCACAATCAGTCCAAATCTTTATTTCACAAATTCTTCCTCTTCATTAATATATTTTATCTGAACCTTCTCATATATTTCCTTGTCAACATTACTGAATTTGGTCAAAGAAATTTGTCCATAGCTTCCACTTGGAGATTGTAAAACTCCTGGGCTTTATTTTCTTTCTTTCTTTCTTTTTCATCCAGACAAATACTTCTAGTAAGAGGCTAATAATAATCCCTAATCTAATATCAATTCATGATCAAACTTTAAATTAGATCAATAATGATAGAAATCTAATTAGAATCTTGATAATGGATCAACATGTCTCTCTTTCTTCGTATTTAAACCCGTATAATAAAAACCAACAAAAATATTATTTGATAAAATATAAAATAATCAAATAAAAATGATGTTGTGTGTTAAATAATAAATTATTTGCACTATGACTGACATCAAGATTTCCTTTGTCTGCTTGAGCCTTTTTTACCACAAAAAAGTATGGAACCTAATTCTTTTCAAATATTATAAAACCTAATATTGAACTATAGAAACTCCATTTGTCGAAAGAGTTTGTTTAACTTTTTTAACAAAATAAAAATGGTGTTTAAGACAGAAAGAATTTACTCAAGAAATATAAAATATATTATTATAATAGCTAAACATGTGAGATTTTTTTATCAGTATTTAAAATGGAAATTTTTCGGTAGCCTTTATTACATTTAACTATTTTTCGTAGGTCATAACAAAGTCCCCAACGTATTATATTTAGAATTAATTATAAATTATAAATATATATAATATTTATTATTTAAAAAAAAGAGCTCCATTTATAAAATGGGGTCTACGAAGAATTACCCCGCTCACATGATCTTATAGGAAGAGAGGTAATGCTCATGACTACTATCATAATTGCTTCCTCACTAGAAGGATTCGAGCACAAATCTAGGTGAAAGCACACTTATAGACCAACAATTCAGTTAATGCATCATCTCCATACTGATCCATCTCACTGTCTTTCCCATGTGACTCAATTCTTTCCCACAAGATTCTAATCGATCTTCAAGTTCTATAATCCATCATATCTACATCATTTCATCATCATTAGTCATTGCTTCAGTTCAAACATTCAAGTAGTTTGGATTTGGATTAATTCCTGTAATTGAGTTCTTCCCATTTTCAAGGCACAATATCTTTTGCTACTAACTCATTCAGTGCAGACACGCTGAATTCCTTTCCTCTCAAGCTCCAAAACTGCTTACTTGCCCGCTTTCGCCCAAGTTTGATCATCACTCAATTCTATTTACATCGACTTCATGGTCTTCTAACATACATTCTTTTTCTTCTCCACCCTCAGTACTACCTTCTTCCGAAACATCATCATTCACAGGGCCTTGCTCTCCACAAAATACAATTCTGGTGGGTTTGACCATTAAGAGCTCAATGCAATCCACACTTGCACGACAAAATGTTTGTTCCAAAACTTGATCATCACCACTTCTTGAACAAAACCCATTTTTAGAACACTCCGATTTTATTCAAATTCACGGAAAAACTTAATCAAATCCTTGAAACGATGCGCACACGGCAAAACCTTAAACCCCAGGCCAAGCATCAAGAACAATCCTAAATTATTACAAACCAGCGGAAAACGCCCAAATACAAAAAACCAACATCCAAACCCACTGCACTGAATCAAGTACCTAAAATGGAACGCACCATCATCAAAACCCCAGAAAAATGCAAAAACTTCCCATAGAAAAAGTTTCTGAATATTATGAGCCAAATATCAGTAACAACAGAAGCAAAAAACAGAATCTGCATCTGGGTATAAGTAGAATACATCAAGTAATTCAAAGTTTTTCGAATTTCAGTGAGGAGATGAGAAATTTTCATTCAAGCTTCTGTAGTGAATCTGTACGTGCCTCTGTTCTACTTCTCTCCACTGGGCACACTGCTGACATATCGGGGAGAAATGGGGATACTAACCATGGAGTGTGGATGAGTTGGGTAACCTTTATTCTAAAATTCTAGATGAATAAATTTTATTTTTATTTTTTATTTTTTTCAATTTTATTTTATTTATATATTTTTATCATTTTCTAGAAAATATCCCATCCTACTCGTTCCTTTACATTACATATATTTTTTTATTTTCTACCAAACTGAATACAAATAAGCTAAAGATTATTAGTTGATATTTGTATACTTTGTTTCATAGGATTAGAATAACATGTTTCACAAACAAATGATACCTTACACAACAAAGAGCTTTTGTCTTCATTTTTAATGTAAACATTCTTGAATTTGACCCAAATTTAAATAGAGTTAAATATCATTAATTAAAAGTGCACTCTGCTCTTATTATTTTTAAATATTAAATCTATTTATGCCCATCACAAAGACAGGGCAGACGGAGAAGAGAAATCCTAGATTCGAGTCGTCCTAGACTCGAGTTTCAATGAAGACAGTTTACTACATTGTAAATTAAATATGTTTATCTTTTAAATTTTTTTTTACAGCTAAATATTTTAGTTACAATGTAATATACTGTCCTCACTGAGACTCCAACCCGAGACCCCTCCTCTCTCTATATGCCCATGTCTTTGAACGCTGAAATGCTCCACCACATCAGCTAAGTACGACGTGGTAATAAAATATTTAAAAATCTTTCTAAATTAGTTTATTTTTAAAAGAGACATAATTTTATTGATTCAAATTAGCTTTACATTTGATAGTAACATATAATCAAATTCACTAAAAATTTTAGAGGATGACATAATATTCAGGTTAATAGTATAAAGAATTAGTTCAAAGTCTATGTATTTGATCATCCAATAATGACTAGAATACATATAATTCTAATTCTGATGACCATGATTTGATGTTTTTGTCCAGTCGAATATGTTTTCCCATTTGAATCGGTCATTGTCAGGCTGCACAAACATGTAACTACACATTGTAATAAGTTGGCGATAAAATAATAATAAAAAAAAAAACAAAGTAAAAACTCTTATACATGTGAAAGAATCGCTTTATTGAAAAAATAAATAATAAAAAAATATGTAGAAAGGTGAATTTAAGGCCAAAAAAAATCACCCTCTCTTTTCTTAAGGAAAAGGGGTTAACAGAGAAAAAGATGAGAGGAGCAGCAGCTAGGGTTTTGAAAAAAAAATCTTTCTAAATTAGTTTTTTGTTTTTTATATCATAAACTTTTTCAATCTATTATAGTACGGTATTATGTATTCTTTCAAGTTTCTTATATTCCTTTAATTAAAAAAAAATACATATAGAATAAAATGCGGATCTTCCAAATAGAGAATTTGAGATTTTAAAGACACAATCTTATAATTATCATGTATAGCTTATATGGTAATGATACGTTTAAATGGGCATGACATAAAAAGGAAATAGGTTTTAGATTTCGGTATTTACAAGGACAATTTATTATATTGTAAATCAATTGTTTAGTTAAAAAACTTAATCTTACAATATTTTAAAGATTTTTGTGAAAAATATTTTTTAAAAAAGAAATATTTTAAATATTCTTAAATCTTCCAACACATTCTAAAATGAATGCACCATTAAGTCATTAATTTTAATTAAGTCAAAACTCTAATTTAATTGATCTGTGAGAGACTAACCTTGAGATATTGAGAAATCATTGAGTAAAGTATTATAGTGATTATATTTTAAGCCATCATTATTTTCTACAAAATTCATGATTTTTATTTTTGGGTTCTAGAGAGATTTATAACATTATACGTGTTTTTTTTATAAATATTTACTTTGTATATTATATTATAATACTTTGTTATGAATTTAATCATAGTTAAATATCTCATATATCCATCCCATCATTTTATCATTTAAGTCAAACCTCAAAGGCATAACTTCAATGAGGGCATAACTTTCAAGATGTTGATGAATCTTAATAAAGTATTGTGGGGTTACTAGTTGTAACTATAAAAAAAATCAATTTGTCATTTATGTAGAGGTTTTTCATATTAAAAGAATATCTTATGTAATGCATCAAATTCTTCACTCATAGTGTTAAACTTAAATTTTTATATACGGCTTCACCTTATGATAGGGCGTAGTGGGACACTCACAATTTTATATCTTTTATTTATTAAATTTAATCAATAATATTAACAAAAAATTACAATGATCAAAATTTGTAATTTTATAGTTAAACACTTTAGTAACAAAGTAACAAATTGTCTTTTTACTCTACTGAGACCTTTCACTTCTATGCTTTGCCTTTTGAATAGTTTATTATAACTTATTAATATGATGAAGATTCATAATAATTAATATATAGTCAAGAGGAAACGGGTGGATTAAAAGGATATGTTGAACTTAAATTATGTTTTATGGCTAAAAATGTTAGAAGTGTGGTTTAGCTTTTTCTTAGGGCTTTTTAGACATTTAGTGTGAAAAATAAAAGATATTCTTCAAAAAAATACATATAAATATTCCTAAATCTAAAAATGTTTCTTGAAGATACACTTTCTCTAATTTTAAAATTTTAATATGTCTAAAAACGCCTTTCAAGATATACCTTCATAATTTTAAAAATTTTAAATTTACACTCAAAGTATATTTTAAAGAGATACCTTCGTTATTTTAAAAATTTTAAATTTAGATTAAAAATATATGTTAGAAAAACACTTTCTAAAAATTTCGAAAACACTTTCTAAAAATTTTCAAACGATACTTTTTTTAAGAATTTTATTATTATTTTTGGGAAACATCCTTCCCTCCTTGAACAGGTGACGTGGCAGCCAATCCGTCTTGGCCTGCGTGAAGATATAGGGAATCGGTAAGATCGTGGGCGGTGATAAGCATACCGCGGGTAGGATGTGTTCAAAAAGCTTTGGATTATTTGATGTATGTCCTTTAGGATACATGCGGATTCTGCTTTACTTCTGTTTGTTTCTTATTTTCGACTGTTTTCTTCATTTCTATGGGAAGTTTTTGCACATTTTTCTGGGGTTTCTGATGATCGATTGTGTTCCATTGCATTTGGTGATGTAACATACAACATTTTAAATATTTAATTTTCATATAATTAAATTAAAAAGATTTATTAAAAAATTTATGATTTTTTTATATTTTAGTAATTACTAGGTAAAACTTAAAATAGTATTTAGAAACAAAGTTTAATATATTAACGTATATTATTACAATAATTATATTTAAACCAAATGAGGTATTTTACTCTCACCACTAAAATAACTATTTTTATATATATATCTTAAAAAAATATCCCCGATTATTAAGCTTGGGCTATTCGAACAAAATCGGCGTTAAACTTCGGGCCAACGGATCAAACTCAAATGGGGACTATACTAGGTTGGGTTGATTTGACCCGTTTTTATTTGGGTCATCAATTTTATAACCTAGTCTTCCAACTAATCGGTCCAAAATAGGTTGACTAACTAGGCTCTAGCTCATATTACCACTCTAAGCATTATCAAATTAAGATACCTATATTTTCAAAATAGTTGATCTTCAACATACAAAAATTATCACAAAATCTTCAACGTTCCATCCAACATCAATCAGTGTTTTAAAAATTAAGATAATGGATATTGATATTCCAAAATAATCTTAATTTAGTTAAAAAATTTAATTAGAAAATTTGCATGCTTGTTACTTTAATTTTACTGATATTTCTTTCTATTATTGAATATATATATATATATGCATATATATATATATGCTTTAAATGACAATTTACAATAACTTTGTGAAAATATTAAAGTTTATTTTGAAAGTTTTTTTAAATTTAGAATAATTTAATATTAGATAGAATAAAATTTTATTTTAATTTAAATTTTAGTTTTTTTTATTTTTATTTTTAAAATAACTTTATTCATTTTTTTAAATCATAACTTTTATTTATATACTTTTTTATTTTAAATTATTTTAATATTTATATTATTATTTCTAAAATAAATCTAAAAATAAATGAATATAATATTTTATTTTTAACTATTTTTTATTTATTCTATTAAAAAAAATTGGAAAGAATTTTATGAGAATACCATATAATAAAAATTTTTGGCTTTTTAATTGATTTTTTTTTCCAATTTATTGCTATATAAGAAATTCCTTAATAAAATAAGTATCATATGACAACTTTTAAGAATATATTTATTCCTTTCAAGCTATATCCAAGGAATTTTAGAGGTTTTATGGAGAGTTAATTTGTAAATTTTGAGGATCAGCCTCTCAAACATAATTCTCTCTAATGTCACCTCTAAAGCTTCTTGGCAACAAGCTGACATGGTCTGGCGAGCATCCCGCTCCGAAAAATTCTCCAACATATTGTCTCCTTTGGTTCATTCTCCTTCCATATGTCATTTCCTTGCTTTTACTTGTTCATCATGTTTATGTAATAAAAGACAACGTCTCCCATTTGGTGAGTCTAGTCTAACGAGTCATGGTTCCCTTGATTTGGTTTACATTGATGTTTGGGGGTCATCACCTATCTCGCTAGTTGATGGTTTCAACTATTACGTTCTTTGTTGATCATTTTGCAAAGTATTCTTGGTAATATCCCTTAAGATAAAAATCTAATGTGTTTGTCATTTTTCATCAATTTAAGGTTGTTGTTGAAAAATATTTTCATCGCTTAATTATTTCAATTTATTATGATGGAGTTGGAGAATACGCTCTTAAGTCCTTCTCAAGATTCGGGAATTCAACATTCCAAACTCCACCTTACACCCCCAACACAACCGACTCGTTGAGACGCCACAAACACATCAGGATACCGGCTAACCCTTCTATCAAGCTCCACACCCTCACCAATATCGGGTCCTATGCTTTTCAAACTACCGCTATTTAATAAACTGGTCTCCTGACGCTCCAATTCTTCTTCGCTTTTCCTCGGGCCTCTATGAAAATTATTTCATCAAAAACCAAATTACAATAAACTGAAAGTATTTAGATGTCTATGTTTTCCTTGGTTAAAACAATTCTAATAAGCTTGAACAAAAATCCTCTCCATGTCTTTTTATGGTTACTCTCTTCACCAAAGTGCTTACCTCTATTTGGATGTTCACACTCACAAAATTTACACTTCCTGTCATGTTCGATTTGTTGAAACTCAATTTCATTTTTCTAACTCAACATCTATTCCAGACTCTACATGCCCTTTGCCTTCTTGGACTTTGCCATCCTCTTCCTTTCCTATTGCCTCACTATCCTCTACACTACATCCAAAGACCAAATACCATCTCCTAATCAAGCTCTACTAGCCCTACCGCGCCATCCATATGCCCATGCCTGTTGACTTCAACTGATCGTACTTCTCAATCTTCTTCACTTCCTATTTCAGTATCCTTCTCCCCACTATCTCCAATTCCTACCACGACCCCCTCAGCACCTATATCTTCTTCACCTCCTCCATTGGCCCCTCTTCATCCTTCCAAACCCCCATCCCATCCCATGGTTACTCGTTCAAAGAACAACATCTTCAATTCTAAATAATTATACACCGTCACCACCAATCACCCTCTTCTTGATTCTATTGAACTTACATGTGTCTCTCAAGTAGTAAAGAGTGTTGCATGGAGGACTGTCATGTCTGATGAGCTTATTGCCTTTCTTCGTAATAGTACTCAGGACCTTGTTCCCCCTTCACATTCTCAAAATGTTGTAGGCTATAAATGGGTGTTTCGCATCAAACGAAATCCAGATGGCACCATTTCAAAGTATAAAGCTCGCCTTGTTACCAAAGGGTTCCATCAATGACCAAGTGCGCATTTTCATGACAATTTTAACCTTGTTGTTAAGCCTTCCATAATCCACCTTATTCTTATTGTTACCTTATCTCATGGTTGGCCTCTTTGCCAATTGGATGTTAATAATGCTTTCCTACATGGTACATGTTAGTTATAATATGACGACTAAATTTGCACAAGTATACACATCGCTAAAAAGTAATAAAGTGATACGTGGGTTATTGTTCCCACGAGGATTGTGCTATTAAGTACTGACCTAATCTAGCTTTAATTTTATTTGGATGGACAAATCTAGGTTGAAAATAAGATAAATTAGCATGCAAAATATTACCCTAAGTTACCAACGAAGGCTCAAGACACAATAAAGAAAACCTAAAACAATCTTAAAAATCCCTAGAGTATCGATTTTCACCAAGATTATAATTAATTGAAGGAATATGAATTTGAAAATGAGTGCATTTTGTTTACTTAATGCCAGGATATCACTTTAGTTGTAACTGATATCTCTAGAGTTTTCAATACATCTCTTGAGTTTAGGTTAAGGTCATCTCTACCCTAACCACTAAACTCAAGAGTCATTAAGCTTAAGAATCCTGTTTACTATGTTAAACCCTAGGATATCTCTACCTCTAGGCGTTGAACAATAGTTCATAGGTCCTCATGATAAACCCAGCTTCTCACCTCAGATTCAAAGCAAATAATCAAATAGGTAGAAAGCATCAAACAAACTATTTGTAATGAGAACTATATGAATTACCCAATGAAAAACAACTATATAAGAATTCAATCCAAAGTTCGAAAAATCAATCAAATCAAGGCTAGCATCATGTTACAGGAAAACAAACTAAAACATACTAAGAACGAAAGAAACATAAAGGAGAACATAAGGTAGAAAAGAGGAAAATCCGGGGTTTTGATGAAGAATCTTCATCTCCTCCTTGATCTCTCGTCTGAGGCTTCTGATCTAACACCACTTGGTGACTCTCGCCGTTGTTCCCAATCTCCAACTCCCCTCTCCCCTCCAAGAATCGTGCCTCAGGGGTTTTTCCTAGGTGTTTTCCTAATTCCAACTCTCGTCACAACCCTCTCTGTTTCTCCTCTCTTCATTTCGAGACATAACTTTGTCGTCCGAACCTTAAATTGAGCAATATTTGATCTCGTTGAAGCTGAGAGCATCAAATATGGATAGTTCCGTAGAGAACACTTAGATTTGATACTTAAAAGACTAATCAACAAAGTATGCAAACTAGCCCATTTTACACTCTTCTCTTCTTCTCCTTCTAAAAACCATAACTTGATTATTTGAAGTCCAAATTGGAGTAAATTATGGGCTCTAGGAAATGAGGGACAATGTCTAATATCCATAAATAAAAAGATTGGATCCATGGAGTCATTCTATGTTCGAAAATATTGTTACAATAGTCAAGTATGTAGCTATGGAATTCCCGTCAGACAGATTTGATACCTGCCTCCATTTTGATCTAGTTTTCACTCAGCTCCGCACTTGCCCTACATCAAAAATATGAGAGAAACAAGCATTAAAAACTTTGAAATCACATTAAAAACATGTGTATGATAGGAGATTAATGATAATTAAATTGATGTAGATTACAACTATCAGTACACTTTCAAAAGAAGTCTTTATGCAACAACCTGCTAGCTTCATTGATCGTAATCATCCTTCCTTTCGCCACAAGTAAAGGTCTCAACATTTTTCTATCAAGGACCTTGAGGATTCTACTCACTTTAGAAATGGAGGTGCTCCCTACACCATCTTTAGATTGTTTCCAACTCCAACATAAGTAAGTACATCCGAGATTTACTTGAAAGCATCAACATGGCGAAAGCAAGAGCGTGCCACACCCATGACTTCCACTAAAATTCTCCAAGTTAGCGATGGTTCTTCCCTCCCATTGATGTTACCAAGTTCGTGCAGTTGTCGCCCGCCGTAATACTCTATCCTGACACGCTATGACATCTCCTTCGGCTGCCAATCGCCGCCTAATTCATGCATCGCTCATCACAAATCCGCTTGTTCTATTACCGCCGCCGCTCTTCGTTACCTAAAGTCCACCATTCATCATGTTCTTTTTCTCAATTGTCATCAACATCTTAATCCCCAATAAATTCCTTACGTGCGTTTGATCGGGTCAGTGATTATGTGATTTGATTGATAACTAACTCTCTTCTTACATTCTATCTCATGGGAATGCTATCCTCGTGCTCCAAGAAATAGAAACAGCCCGCATTTCCAATCGAATGCAATGCCGAGCCCTTGCCTCATGTGCCATGTGGAAGTAGTTTAGCTTAGCTTCTGAACTATATGTTTATTTACTCTTATCTCCAAATATTTTTTGGTGGAGCAACATTGGTGCAACATATCTTCTATCAACTCTATTTTCACTCACGAATGAAACAATTTTCTATCGACTATCATTTTGTTTAGATCATGTGGCTCGTGGATCGCTTACTCCGCCGCTCACATCTCCGTAAGACCAAACTGCATATGCTCCTCACTGCCATTGTCATCACTTCCATTTCGTTGTTGCCCCTTTAAGATCGGGTGTTCCAAATGGAGCATCGCTCACGGGCTTGTTAGAGAACCATCCAGACTGAATGCCGCATCATCACGCAAACAATCCCGCCATTCACTGCTGTAACAAACAAGTTCAAATTTAAATATTTGTTTGTAACCTCCCTCGGATACATGGGTTTAAGATTATCATGTAGAATATAAATATATATATATATATCCTACACTATATGTAAGTTCAAAAACCTGCATAAATAAAATATTTCATCTTCTCATCTTGTTACTTATTATAGACCTCTTTGAAGGCATGTTTTGGAAACTAGTGGTTATATTGATGATGCTTTTTATTTCAATTCCTAATGTGTTCTTAAGTTCTTAATCTCTTTTGATCCAGATTTATCTTTGTTATTTTTATTCTTAGCACCCCCTAGTTCCATATTTTCATAGATTTCCTAAGCTTTATCACGAGGAGGTAACTTTTCCTCCTATTTGCTACTATATTGACACATTGTGGACAATTTTTAATTATTTAAGGGATGGATATGCATTTTTATTGAGATAACTTTCTTTTTTATGGAAATTAGTGTCTTCAATCTAGTTTTTTCAAAATTTTGCATGATTGATTGTGTTTATTTTTCTTTTGAATGATTGTGTGTTGGTAGTTGTTGTTGGTGCCTTATTTATCTCATTAGGTATTGACTTTGATATTTTGAGATTTGTAGCAGAGTTGGGATACTTTAGTGTTTGCTTTGATCTTGATTTAAGGATCCTGGGCTGTGGGCTTACTTTAGTTATGGAAGTCCCATGCTTTTTACCCGATTATTTTTACTTGAATCAAACGTATCCTCAATATATGTTTAGGCACCAACACACTTATCCTTTGTAATTTATTTATGACTTTAGTAGTGTTGGGACACCTTCCAAAAAAGAGGCTAATGTGCTCCCACCTACTAAAAATCATGAAAAGATAAAAATCAGAAAAAGAACAAAAAGAACAAAAGAGTTACTTAAATAACAAGCTGGCTGATCCAATCGAAATCTTGAGTACAACTCGAGCCTCTTTGAAGTTTCCACCCCTGCTTAATCTGGTTGAGAGTCATTGATTTCTACCTACTTGTTACATGGGACAGAATATGGATTTATTTCATAAGTAGGTGCCTTGGGACTTGTGTTTTTCAAGTTAAGTGTTGGGAGTAAAGTTCAAGGGGAACTTGATACCTAATGCCCTTAACCAACTGGTGGTGAGTTATCGATAAATCTTTGCTACATGGACCATCCTCTAAATACCCTTGGCATTGCACACCTACTGCTTAGCCTTAGTTATTTAATAAAAGGTGTGCTTTTGACATACTCTAGTTCATCATCTATTTTGCAAGTTGAGTCGAGTTTATCGGGGAGATTTGGTACTTTGTCTATGCTTGAGCTAGTCACATTAATACCAAGGTCCACCTAGAAAGGTTAGATAAGGAATTGGTGACAACCATACCTTGTTCACTAACATCGAGACCTTGTCCATTAGAGATAGTAAACAACTTGGGATCCCGGTGAAGCTCAAATTTAGATAAACCACCCTCAATGCCTTTTGGATAACTTTGGCACCTTCATAACTACATCTCTTGTTTTTATTTGATTGCTTTGGTTTGATTTGTTTTGGTTTGTTTTCATTAGGTTTTAGTTATTTTTCATTCTTTTGATCAATACTCTCTATATTTCACTTTTTCCATTGCTAAGGGACTAGTGATAAGTCGGTTAGTGATTCCTCGCTCAAAGGTGACATTCAACACTTAACCACATGCTGGTCCTTTTCGAGTGCAATTATGCTTATTTTAGCCACTTTGACGAGTTGTTGGTCTCGAACTCTTGATACTGAAGCAATATAATGTCCACGAACTCAAATGAAGACTTGGGAGAGGAAGAAAGTGCCATATAAAGTCAAGAGAGCTCAATTTTATTTCACCGAGCAAAAGGAGAGCTTAGCATGTATTTTGACGATCTTTTATGATTTATTTCTATTTTTAGTCCTCCTAACATGTTGTAAAGGATATGGAAACTATGTAACTTGCCCTAAAAGGCCTTAGGGACGTGATTTCGTGTATAGATAAAGGGAGGTAGGATGTACATGCATAAATTGGTTGGATTCAATCATACTTCTGTTTTTTCAATCTTTAGTAAAAAATTTCCTTTTTTGTTTGTTTTCCATTATGTTTTATGCATGAGTTACCTTCACCTATGGCATGCTTCTACCCTAGAACAGTGAGTAAAATCATTTGTCAGATAATGCATCTAAGACACAAGGCTTATGGTGATCGATGAGGCACAAGCTTCATACTGAAGGACATTAATTGATTGTGAAAAAGTCCTTAAATAGGTTCGACTAATCAAGCCTTTAAAGCACCTTTTAAATAACTACACCTTTAAAGATTAAACACAAAGTAGTGAATTTTATCTCATCTATGTTAGGTATTCTAAGCAATATAATTAAAGATTTCAGTGACATTCGGGGAACCCACTATAAAACAAATCATAGTCAATTATGCCTCACTAAAAAGAGTTAAGCACTTTATGATTACAACCAAATGATTCGATTAGAACGTTAGGATGTACAAAATCTTCTAACGATAAAACAAAATTATGTGTCAGATATCTAAGTCTATTGAACTCTAAATGATTCGAGCATACTAAGTGTAAAACTTGAAATTTTCATAATGCGTGAGGGAATCATTAATTTATCGTTTCTCTTATATTAAAAAAATTTAACTATTCGCTATTAACAAAAGTGTGCTTCTATTGATAGCGCTTTAACCTTAACCAATCTCTATTAATTAAGAACTGACTGACTTATCATATAAAACATACTTTTATGACGACCGCTATACTAGTGCATTAAATTATATGTTAGAAGTTAATGATTTTTAATGCTTAACATATGTGGGATTCCAAGTGGTGAGTATCTCTCGGAGAATTAAATAGTTATGGTCTCTTGATTAGGGATGACACTTTCGTGGGTCTACTAGGTCACTTGGCCTTATTGAGAAGGGTTTAGGTTAATGCTAATTGGGTTTGGGATTAAAATTAGAACTGATAATATGGGTTGAGCTTGATGAGTCAGCCCCCTTTACCCTAAATTTTTTAAGGGTCAAGCTTATAAAATCTCAGCGCTCGAATTGCTTTTGGCCTCATGACCCATATGGCTCAGCCTCGTTGTACTCGGCTGACTCTGATTGACCCGAATTTTTTATTTAATTTTTTTAAATAACTTGCTAAGTAATTGAAATTTTCAAAGATTCATCTATAAAATTTAATATTTTGGCTATCTCTTTTATAGTATAGGGGTTTTAAAAATAATAATTATTATAATATATGATTAATATATTAAACTTTGTTGTTTTAACGATTTTATTTTCAATTTCTAAATTTATATTTTAATATAATTTATATAATAATTTAATATGTAAAAATCTTGTATGAAAAATTTAGAATTAAATAAATTACGCTTTAATATTAAAGTATTTTTATTTATCTCATTAATCTTATTTTTAAATTTTTATAATTTCATTATTTTATTTATCCTTAAATTTTATTCAATCATATATGTTTTTTTTTTTATAAAAATGAAGTTTGTAAATTAGTTTATAAATTAAATTAAATTTACTAACTAAATTATTCAGATATTTTAAATAATTTTTTATTACTTAAACTGGGTTGTTAATAAGAAAACAATGTTATTTTAAAATAAATTAACAAAAAATTATATACTAATTTCTTTCCTAATACTAAGGCTATATATTTTAGTAATATAGATTTTCAAAAACAAATATGATATATTTCATTATTATATGGTTGAGATGCAATTTGAAAATATTTTTTTTATTCCAAACATAAATGAAATTTATGTTGTTAATATTTTAAATTAATTAATTGATGATGATAATTCAACCACAATCGAGGATATACATATTTATAACGTGAAATCACATGTTATTATTATTATAATGAGTGACTCATTTTATTAAGATTGTGGTATATACGGTATTTTATTTTGATAATTTCTGAGTTGTTTTTCTCAAATATGTTATTAAGTTGTTATTTTATTATATTTGTACTATTTAACTAATCAGTTTGATACTTTGGTTATAATAATGTTCTAACATTATTTATCTATTTAAGTTTATTTACTATTATTATATTGTTAAGACTCAATCATTTTATATATTAATTATTATTATATATTTGTAAATTATTTCTTTTTATTTTAATGATAAATTTATAAAATTAATTTTTTAACATTTTTTATTGTTTTGACTTGTTTTAGCCTGTTTTGGCTCATAACCCGCATGAGCTGGGTTGAACTGATCGAAAACTAACCTGAATAAAAATGTGTCAATTTAACCCAACCTATTTTGACTCACAACTTGAGTGGAATTGCTCGAAATGGATTAAACTGACCCGTTTACGGACTTTAATTAAAATCTATAACATGGATGTGGATCGGGTTTCCAATAATCTGCCCCACCCCGATATTAAACTTTCACAAATATCCTTCATATATAAATATGCATTTCCTTTCCTTTCTCTCTATCCTCTAGGGTTTCATATCATACGACTTCAAGTGATCTCATTTGGGGTTTTAAGCACCACAATCTCATTCTCTCTCTGGAGCAAGAATCAGTTTAATTTCTTGAATGTGAGTTTGGGAATGTCGTATTAAAGGCCTTTTTGACGCCGACTTGAAAGTACTCCAAAAATCATTTGAAAACCAAGATTTGATCATTTGTTCGTGGATGGAAGATTTTCTCGGTAAGTTGCTCATATTTGAAACTTGTATACATTTTTTTTGTGGTTCTCACCTCCCTTCTCTAAAATCTATTTTCCAGGGAGAGAAAGTGAGGGGTTTTTTTTGGCCGACTTCATCTCTACTCAACTTTTGATTCTGGCAACTCCAAGTGGGTCTCTGCGGATTCCTAATTTAATAATTTTATCGAACGTTTCTTTTTCTCCTTTCTTTCACTTTGTTTTGTACGATAAGTTACATAATCAAATTGTTTTCGACTTCTAACCATGGCATCATTATTAAGTATAGCCTCGAGGACCCATATCTCTAAT